>JAYMFT010146450.1:0-26773 GCA_038088735.1 Panulirus argus
TCTCTCTTTCTCTGTGTCTGTGTGTCTGTCTCTCTATAGAGAGAGAGAGAGAGAGAGAGAGAGAGAGAGAGAGAGAGAGAGAGAGAGAGAGAGAGAGAGAGAGAGAGCGGATCGATTCAACTAAGTACGCCTTAGATGACAGAGACGACGACACGTACAAAATTCTATGAAATCATCATGAACTCATCACTAACCAACAGATAGCGTCAGACAAAGAAACCCTAGTGTCAGGTACTGGAGCCCAGTGTCAGATAAAAAAGGAGCTCCTTTATACGATACTGGAGCTCAGCTTCAGATGAAGGAGCCCTTCGTCAGGAGACTCGACGGCGGCCTACCTACTGAGGAAGAGCGGAAGCGCTCGTGATGGCAGCCTCTGAGAGAACACCATTAACCTTCACACAGTGGACTCCAGTGGCGCCGGGCACCTCCGTCCTTCCTTGTCCCTAGTATCTGTATAGTGGGTGAAGGTCCTCAACTGACCCTGGAAGGTCCTAAACCAACCCTTGGGTCTCCACTGAAGGGCGAATCGGGGGCAATCCCTTGGTCATGGTAATCCCACGTTCGTGGTAATCCTTGTTCATGGTAATCCTGTGGTCATGGCAATCCCTTGGCTATGGAAATCTCTTTGTTATAGTAATCATGTGGTCATGGTATTCCCTGGGTTATGGTAATCCTACGCTCATGGCAATGCCGTAATCATGGTAATCCTGTCGTCATGATAACTCCCTGATTATGGTGATCATGTGGTCATGGTAATCCTTCGTTAA
Source organism: Panulirus argus (assembly GCA_038088735.1). Lineage (NCBI taxonomy): Eukaryota > Metazoa > Arthropoda > Malacostraca > Decapoda > Palinuridae > Panulirus > Panulirus argus. The sequence goes on from JAYMFT010146450.1 coordinate 768, forward strand.
TGGTAATCCTGTGGTCATGACAATCCCTTGGATATGGTCATTCCCATGGTCATGTTAACCCCGTGGCCATGTGCCGTAACCCCGTGGTTATGGTAACGGCCCAAACCGGTACTACGGTCCCTGGGTCTAGGTAGCCCTGCAGGCTGGCCGAGGCCCCATAAGGCAGCTGCACTCCCGTCTAACACCTCCCACTTGGTACAAGCAGTCTGTTGCGGCCGGAGCTGGTGGCAGGAGCCACACGTTATCTGTTACCAGTCGCCGCACTACTTCACTGGAGGATGAATACGCAAGGCGTAGCTTTACGTTACGCTTTCCTTCGTCGAGCCGAGTCGTTGGAGCTTCCCCCGACATCGATTCTTGGACGTCCAGCATAGCGAGCGAGTCCCACACACGGGGCGGTAGTGGAGGGGGGGGGTCAGACTGATGACGAGAGAGAGAGAGAGAGAGAGAGAGAGAGAGAGGGAGGGAGGGGGAGAGCGGTCATCCTTGGGGCAGGTCTTCCGTGACGGTACTGGCCGAGGGCGGGCCCTTCCTCAGCCTCCCTGACATTTAGCTGGCTCGGCAAAAGTGGGCAGATCGCTGCGCCCGCGCGCAAAAACAACTGAGCCCGTCGTCACCCACCCTGGGCGTCGGCTGAGGTGGCGGTAGGTTGGCAGTGGCTAAAGTGCTGCTGGTATAGTCGGGTGGAGACTGAGAGAGAGAGAGGGGTGGGTAATGGCTCAGAGCCCCCAGCTTCTTTGTTCTTTGCCTCGTCGTTGAATAACCTGTTTTTATGTAATTATCAACCACTTGCGATGAGGCGAGAGGGGAAGAAATAATTAATGTGATATAATCCAGTGTCCGGCTCCATGCTGTGACGAATACGCATTTCCGATTTGTCTTAGAAGGCGACTGAAGGGGGCGGTACTGCAGGCTGGGACACCTTCCCCTCATAATACCTCTAAGTCTTAATCTCTTTTCCAATCCTTTAAGACCTTGTCATGAAGGAAGGAGTGATGTAGTCTACCTCGCACACCGACAGCATCGTCACACACCACTACTGCGGCTCCCTGCAGCAATGGGTCAATGCCAGAGCACCCTACTCCCACCAGCATTTTAAATGTCCAGGCGCACAATAGTGTTGAGACACCGGCCAATCAAGCACTTTGGCCAACACCAGGAAGTTAAGCCTCCTTCAACCCACACCCAAAAGGTATCACAGCACTCGGTCGCCCACTCTTCCCTCATAACATTCACCAGGACATCACCACCTGGGACCCAGAGATAGCACTCTCAATTTTTGCTCATCATGAGAGCCGTCGATCAAGCGTCTTTTCGCACTAGTTATTAAGATAGGTATCGGGCGGGTGCACCACACACTGTGGGCTGCCCGTCGTCTCCCCAGTTTCTATTAAGAGGGAGAGGAGGCGTGCATATGTATTGCCCGGGTGATTTACATTTCCGGTGGTCCACGAGGAGGAAATTCCGCACCCCAAAATGGTCCAAGCGACAAGGTGGTTTTTTTTTTTTATGTTCACCGAGACGGCACGGGCAACCGAGTGCCCTGAAAGTCATATCATTAACGCTAGATAGATAGATTGATAGAAATAGATATAGACAGATAGATAGACAGACAGATAGACAGATAGGTAAATAGATAAATGGATATAGATAAATAGACATAGATAGATACATAGATACATAGATAGATACATAGATACACAGATAGATATATAGACAGACAGAAAGACAGATAGATAGATAAATAGACAGATACCCTAGACTAAACCCTGAACAGCTGAGTTGACTGAGACCGACTACAGCGGTCACAGCTTTAAATGAGAAACAAGTAGATGGCAGTAATGGTCATGGACAGCTAAGATATGAAGCTACAATTTGTGTCACACGTTCGAAACTGAAAATACCAAATTCCCTGCAATAATGGAGGAAATCTAAAGTCATTCTGAAACAAGGAAAGATTTCAATAGGAAGAAAAATCGATGTAAATGAATACCAAATCAAGGGTCTTAAACAACGCCATTATACAGAACTTTAAGAAGTGTTTGCATGTCTCTAAATAATCTTATGATCTATCAAGAGAAAAATTTTATTATTCATCATGTCCTGTTATCTAGTCAGGTAAAACCGGATATTCTCATCAACTGATACGGCCAACAGCGGAATAAAGAAACATCTGCCTGAGCCAGAGATGTGGTGTTTAACGCCATCACACGCGATCTGAACTCTCCCAGACACTACTGAAACCTACTACTCCAAGACGCCATCTGCCAGTCCACTGAAATCCGGGACACGCCGGACGTGTTCAGGAAACATAACACCTGTCGCCTTGAGTACTAAATAAGGAAACAACACCTGTCATAGTCCTCCCATAACAGAGGCACGAACGATACAATATGTTTCTTTCTGAAACACCTGCATTCGTCTATAAAACAATATCGTATAAATAATCTCCACTCGATGAATATTTCGTTATATTTATTGAGCCTTGCAAGATTTATTAGCATATCAATAAACGGTAACATTATAAATTATGCATCATTTATAAGAGGACTTTTCGTGGTACAGAGGTTGCAACGGGGGTAGGTGTGGATGGGGCTGAGTGTGGACGGGAATGGTGTTGATGGGGTTTGATTTGGACAGGGCTAGGCGCGGAGTGGCTGGATATGGACGGGGCTAGGTGTGGAAAGGCTGGCCACACTGAGCGAGGTCAGACCAGAGAGAGAGAGAGAGAGAGAGAGAGAGAGAGAGAGAGAGACCCACTCCCCCAGTTCCGAGGTCAAGGAAGTCTCCGTAACAGGACATCTTTCTGCCACTCTGACATTTCAGATCAGTAGAAGTGTTGACAGAAAAAGAAACACACACACACACACACCGTAAGTCCAAGGCCCTGGTGAGATCATCCTCCCAGAGCATCTTACGGGAGGTTCCAGCCACCAGTCAGCTCGCCATCAAGACGAAATCCAACAATGCAGCAGCAGCCGACCCGTAAATCTGTTGCCTCCCTCGCAACCTTTCCGGTAATGGCCAAAATTATTGTCATTATTGTCTCCCTCCGTTGGAATCGGAGAATCTTTTTTTTCTTTTTTTTAATCTGAGACGGCACGGGTAACTGAATACCCTAATCAAGGCTTTCACAGTACTGTTATGTATTATGGTGTAGCGGTTAGCGTTCCTGATTGAGACGCATTCACGGGCCGCCCAGGGTCGAGCGTATAGGTTCGAATCATGGTTGCGGTAGTCGGTCCACAGCCAACCCAGCTGTTCATCCACATCAGGGGTTGGTCGATAAAATGGGTACCTGGCTTAGACTAGGGTGTGTATATATATATATATATATATCCTAGCATAAGTCAAATACCTAATTCATCGACCAACCCCTAGGAGAGGATGAACGGCTGGGACGACTGTTCACCGCCTGCCGTAACCAAGACTCGAACCTCGACCCTTGGGCGGGCCCGTGAATGCGTCACGGTCAGCAACGCTAACCGCTACACGATTAGGGACAAAATAATAACTGTTTCCCACTGTAAGAGTGAGAGAGACAGTTCTTCGTCTCTCTCCCTCTCTCAACAGTCACAGGAGCATTGTGTCACACATGGGTCGTGTTAAACGCTTCCCCATGACGTAATTTCTTTCTTCTTCCGACTTGGTCAGCCTGACGCTAAGACAAGTAACGGTAAACATCTTACGAGTGCCACAATCTTTACATCGTTTCTTCAATTAACCCCCAAACTTTCCAAAGATGTTTTTTTATGGAGTGAGAGGACGGTGATGCCCAACTCGAATTTCTGCCACAAAATTCGTATATACATTTATTTCTCGACCTGCAACGCGAGAGAGTGACGGGTAAAGTGCCTGTTGACAAATTCTAATTATCCATCCACCTCACCAATGACACCTCTCCTAACGAAAAAGAAAAAAGTATTTTGCTGTTAAAACGAGTAAAAAAATAGGAATATTTCTCTCCACAGCACTCAAGCATAACCACTATCACCAGGAAGCTGGCGGGAAGAACACTTACCCCCAGGGTCGGTAAACAGGCGACAGGTTTTTCTTTTAAAACCGGTAACACTTACATTACTGTTTATTTACTTTTACCGGCGGACGACCTCTGGCAATGTGCGTGATGGTAAACATCATGTGTACGACACGAGTGGGTGGGTGGCCTAGGGCACGCCCCTCGGGATCAAGGGTCATCTGCATGACATCAAGACAGCCCTCCAGTGCTGCCTGCACGACGACACAGCATACAGCACTGGGGAGTATGGCCAGCCCTTAAGTGCCGTAAGGCACAGAGCACATCATAGGTTGTCAGGGATCCCTCCAGTGCTGCAAGACACAGGACACAGCACCAGAGTCACGCGGGACCCCAAGTGTTACAAAACATGGCATATAGCACTACCCGAAATGTAGTTCCTTTGGACCTGGTGTTGCAGGATTACCCTTCGCGACCGCACCCTCCACTCTAGCCACGGTATTGGCTTTCTTAAGAATAATTCTTCTCATTCTCTCACTGACATTTTATAATCGAGTTCTCTGTGAATGACTTTATACACGTAAGTCTCCTTTACAAATGTCAAAAGGTCTCATTATTCTTTTTTCCCTACGCTCCCTTCGTTCATCTGATTCAATCCCTTTCTCATCCCCTGTTCTCTGGGTCATTTCTTTTACCCACTATTTACCCACTGTTTCCCATCTGACAGTGGCGCTCGCATCACCAGGGTAAGTCAGATACTTTCTGAATTGCCTCTATACCTTCTAACTTTTACCACACTATGAGTTTCTGATATCTTCCACAAACAGCTTCGAAAGGACCCACTGGTCTGTTGCTCTTTGAATTCATTTTGCATTCCTTTGTATTCTTAGTATAAAGGCAACATCTTCCATGTCAGGCTCAAAACTCTGTTGATAGCAGTCAGTCCAGTTCAGCAAACAGACCAATTCTACCCTGAATATACTCTTCTTTTATGCGTCCTTTACCGTGGGACAGAAATTTACACAAAGTGGAGAATAATTCTCACACAGTCTAAAATAAAGACTAAATAGTTCAGGTCTGCAATGGCGAGGTCCTTGAGGCCTGCATATTAATCATGACAAGGATGACATGATCTCAACGGAGAATCTCCATCTGTTTCTTTTTTCTTTTTCCCAAACCGTCCAGTGTCCGTTAATGTTTTGTTTATACAGCTGTTGACAGATGGAAAAATTACGGGTGTAGCGGAGCTCTGGGTCGTCGAAGAGAGATTAGTCCCAGAGGTTCGTTTGTGCCCAACTACGGGTACAGATCCAATGGTTTATGTGTGTCTATCTGTTGCACTGAACCAGTGGTTCGTGTACGTCTACCTAGGGTACAGAATCAATGGTTCGTGTGTGTGTTTATTTAGAGTATAGAGCCACTGGTTCGTGTGTGTTTATCTAGGGTACAGAACCAATGGTTCGTTTGTGTCCATCTGGGATAGGGACCTAATGGTTTACCTACTGGTTTATGTGTGTTCAATGGTGTACAGACCTGAGAGTTCATGTGTGTCGAACTGGGGTACAGTTGTGTTCAATCGGGCAACAGAACCCAAGGTCCGTATATGTCCAGCTGGGGTACGATTCCAACGGCTCATGTGTGTCTAACTGGACTACAGACCCGATGATTCGTGTGCGTCCAACAACGATACAGCCCATAATGGTTCATGTGCGTGTCTGTGCGTTCATCTAAATGAGCCATGGCGTGAGGTGAGACACAAACATACTTAACAGTCCTAAATTTCCCTCTCCGCTAAACCTCTCGCGTCCAGCAGAGTAATTTGTCCATAAACACTTTCTTCAAGCGTAATCACATTCTAGTTTACGGGAGGGTTTTGTGGGCCTCTCGCCGTAGCCTAGGAAACACGGGGAGAAGACCTGACTTTATGTTTTGCTCGGTTGAGATACTTGCCTTTAGTCCACCTGGTTAAACATACAGTTATAACTCACTGAAGATCGTATGCCAGATACCACACAATCTGACGGTCGCCTCCATTACATAACTAAAGCAACTTATCGCCGAAAAATAAGACTCATATTTTGATCAAACTTGAAAGTACGGCTAAAGATTTTCTTTTTCCATCCAACCTCGTTTTTAACCGAGATAAAAATGACTGGTGGTAAACTAGGTATTTACCCTCAGGATCCTCGTCAGGCAGTGGCTCAGAAGGCGGTACCTCTGGTCTCGCGAGCAGACCCACGAAGGACGCTCGACCAAAGATACAGATTCTCTGCAGGTGACATTTCCTGAAGTTGATTTTCCCTCTTTTTTTTACCTATGCACTGACATTTCAAAGATACGTCTTCCTCTTCTTCTTTCTTCTTCTTCTTCCTTCTTCTTTCTTCTTCTTTCTTCTTCCTTCTTCTTTCTTCCTTCTTCTTACTTCTTCTTCCTTCTTCCTACTTCTTACTTCTTCCTTCTTCTTACTTCTTCCTTCTTCTTACTTCTTCCTTCTTCTTCTTACTTCTTCTTCGTACTTCTTTCTTCGTTCATCATAATCACTATCACATCTTTCTTTCATTGCTTCTTTCTCATTCTTCCTCTTCTTCTTCTTTGAGAGAGACTACTACAGTCTCCCGTGAGAATCACCATAGCCACTACAGTCTCCTAAAAGAATCAAACCGACCACCGCAATCTCCCATAAGAATCATCCTGGCCAATACAGCCTCTCATGAGAATCATCCTAGACTCTACAATCTCCCTTGAGATTCATCCAGACCACTAGTCTCCCATGAGAATCATCCTGACCACTAGTCTACCACGAGAATCATCTTGACCACTACAGTCTCCCATGAGAATCATCCTGACCACTAGTCTACCATGAGAATCATTCTGACCACTACAGTCCCCCACGAGAATCACCCTGACCACTAATCTCCCTCGAGAATCATCCTGACTGCCACAGTGCCTCCCTGACAGCCGATATGACCACCAAATTGCCTCCCTGATGGCCAATATGGCCACCACAACATATCCATGACAGCCAATGGAGGCATCGCAGTGCCTCCTTGATAGCCAGTAAGGCCACCAAGAGAACGTCCCTGAGCAGTCCTGGCCACCGTAGTGTCACACTGGGACAGTTCTGGCCACCACAGTCACATCATTGCGGCCCTGGCCACCACATGTGACACTGAGTCTCCCTGGCCACCAGAACGTCCAATCACAGCCACTAAGACAAAGAAAGTGTCCTATAGGACTTATCCTGGCCACCACAATGCACCTGCAGAACCGCCATGACCACCACAATGTCCCAATACGGTCTCCATAGCCATAAATGTCCCATTAGCACCAACATGACCATTGCAAAGTGCAATTAGAGCATCCATGACAATCAAAAGATCATGACAAAGCCCTGGCCACCACTATATCATAAGTTTATGATAAGCCACTAATGTCCACTAGCAGTGATCTTGTCCCAGGAAAATAACAATGATCACCTGAGGATCACATGAGAACTTCCCTTGCCACTACAGCCCCCGTTCGAAAACAATTATTGACAACACAAGGACTTTGGCCACTAAAATACCCCCGTGAATGTCATCCCAGCCACTAAAGTAATTCTAAAAGAGTAAACTTAGCACTTAAAAGTCCTAAACGAGCCATCCGAATCACCGAAATCCTCTTTTGGGAGTCAATCTTGCCAGTGAAGTTCCCTTGTGAGGACCATCCTAGTCACTACAGTCTCCCCACTGAGGAAAATCATAACCGTCCATGAGTTATCCTGGCCATCACAGTGTCCCTTGAGAGGCACATTGGCTACCACAGTCCCGCTCTGAGAGCCATTCATGCCAGCAGTGTCACATGAAAGCCTGCCGAGCCAGCACACACCAAAGAGGCCCTAAACAAGCGACTTCCACCACGGGTCTTCTATGAGAAATATTTCTGTCAGTATAGATTCCTCTCCTCTCATAGCTATATTAATTGCTGCCGTAGTCTCTTCTAGGAGCCATAGTCTCTTCTGTCAGTTACCCACGCCACTACACTCTTCTCTTAACTGTTATCTTGGACACTACCAACTATCCCCTCCTCCTACCTAATGCTTTGCTCTCGCCACCCTAAAGACTTACCTGGTGTGTTTCAGTGACGTTATCAATTGAAAATATAAGACATGTCACTGCTGATCCATTCAACAATCTTGAGTTTTTTCTTTGGCGTTACAATAAATTCAATACAAAATCTATCGGCTACTATAAGACAAATGCAAGACTGAGAATTCTATGCAGAGGAAAGGGTTCAGTAAATGGAAATAGATGAAAACACTTACAAGTCTTCTATCTTGACGCATCTTGCCAGGAAGGTCCCACTGGTCGTCATCGTGGCCCTCTTCCAGCCTCCACTGCCTTCCTCTGGCTCCTCGGCCAGCCTCTGCTTTTTCACAATGACACAGCCAGGAGGAGGAGGAGGAGGTAAGGTGACCGGGGTGAGATCCAGGGGCCGTCTGTCCCTACCCCGACCCTCTCGCGCAGTCTTACTGTCCTTAGTGACTGTGGCGAAGAGGCCGTTCTCGATCTTCAGAGTGACGCTGCTCACCTGCCGCCCACTCTTTCGCGACCCCTCCCTGCCGCTGGGCGTGGGAGGGGTCTGGACGACGCAGCAGCCGTACGTCGGATTGTCCTGGTGGAAGACATTTCTGACCTGAGACTTGCCGTCGCCTCTCGGCTCACACTCCTCTTCGGACGGGGGCAAAAGGTTGACGTCTGTCCCATGATTCCCCTGCGCCGAATCTGCCACTTCTGTCTCCGCGCAGGTGGAGTCTGAGAGGAAGCCCGAGTCAAACGTAGTGTTGCCCAGGTGAGCGCACGACGAACTGGCGGACGAAGCCGAGGATGGCAGTGGCAGAGGGGTCGACTCTTTTAAGCTCCAGTCTCGAAAGTGCTTGGCACCTTTAGCCTGGAAGTTCCTGGGTAGCGTGTCGGTGCCACCGGGCCGGAATCCCGTGCCGGAGGGACCAGACTCATTCGGGTGCGAGGACAAGTTGGGTGTGGAGCCATACTGAGGCGAGGCTTTGCCCTCGTTCAAGTTGGTGTCGGTAGATCGGAAACTCGTGGACCTCAGGTTATTGAGCTTTGACACTGGGTGGCTCGCAACACCGTGAACTTGGCTGGAGTAAGAGCCCGGAGATCGCAGGTTGTTTGGAAAACTTGGGTCGTCCTCGCACGTTCCTGAGTTGTACTTTGAGAATCTCTGAATTTTCGTCTTAATAATCTGAGATCTAAAAATCTGAGGCTTAAGGACTTGGGATTTGAGTATCTGGCTCTTGAAAATCTGCGACTTCAGCACGCGCTTGCTGTCGCCCCCGGGGTCTTCGGACTGGTGCCGAGAGGCGTCCAGCACTCCGCCGAAGATGAATTGCTTGATGGCGGAGACGGAGCCGCTGTCAGTGCGGGAGATGGGGCTGTGAGGCATCATGCCAGAGGTGCACCGCCTAAGCCCGGCCGCTCAAGCCACTCACCTCGTCAGGTCTGCCAAGTGCACCTCAGCACTTTCCCTATCACATAACAGACTACTACAGGAGGTGCACTAGCATCGCATGGCCTTTCGGCCCTTCCATCATCTCTTTGCAAGGACGAGTCTGTCCCTCACAGCAGAACACACCCGGTATCTGGATCGACACCATAATTCAAGCATTTTCTTTTATTTGTTGCAAGATTCCTTTAAGTCTCCAACAAGGGAAGAGATACAGTTTTCTCTCTTTCTTTTCTCTCTCTCGAAACAGTCTCACTCGGGCGCTCTCTCGAGCAAGAGGGCGATCCGGACCACGTATGAAATATATAATTTTCTTTACCTGTTCATCATCCTTGCAGCTGCCCCAGAGCTACGATCTCTTCGCTATCAATAATTCAGTTATCGTGTCTACACACACATGCTACAAGATAAAAAGCAGTCAGATTTCATATCTCGATCCTTCTCTTAATCTGGAGGCCCGATTTACTTTTCTTTATATATATATATAATCACTGTGTTCTCATTCTGCCATCTACTGAAATACTTTAGTTAATTCCGCTGCAATCGTACACACAAATTTTCAACACCAATGGCGTATTTCTTTTCGAGTTGTCAACCTGCAATTACATCTAGAATAAGACTCCTCAAATTACACCCACTGAGATAACAAAATACACAGACACTACACGAGTAATGCATTAGGTTCCTACAGTTAACGACTTGGTATAGTATGCATCCAAAGACCAAAACGGGTAAGAATTTCCCTCTTTACCCAAGACCCCTTGCACGCACACAGACCCACCCACCCACCCACACACAGACCCACCCACCCATCCATACACACACACACTCACACACGAACCCACCCTCCCACCCACCCATACATACAAACGGACTTCTGTAGTGTAGTAGTTAATGGATCCTGAGTCGGGACTGCATGGGTTCGAATCCTGGGTACGGCTGTCGTCCCACACCCAACCCAGGTGTTCATCATCCGCATCTCGGGGCTGGTCGATAAATGGGTACTTGGTCTAGGTCGGTGTGTGTGTGTGTGTGTGTGTGTGTGTGTGTGTGTAACCTAATATGAAGCAGCAAATAAGACTCTGATAAGTGTGAAATAAACTGACCAATGTGACGGACACGCCATTATGACCCACGAAGTAACACAGCGTCAGTTAACTGTCAGATAAACTGGCCAGTGTGTTGGTCAAGTACTCGAAGCCAGTCATCTCACAGTGTGTTACGACAGAGTCAGCCCAGAGTGCTATAAACAGCCCAGTGTGACTGATAAGGTACTATCCGGTCCCCGTTATCTAGTGTGTTCCGACGGAGCCAGTGAAGTGTGAGAGACATACTAGACTGTGTGGACGGAGGCTGGTCATGCAGTGACATAAATAATGAAAAACACTGAACGGCAACACTGCCAGTATCTCTCTGTACCAGGGGAAATATTACGTTTATGTTTCAGACCCGAGTTATAATCACATGAGATCCGGGGAGACTAGAGGATTATATCTACACAATTACATTGTTTTAGAGAGAGATATATGAATACACGTAGAAATAAAGCTTTAATATGATTATGATGGTTAACTTCTCCAATCCAAACGAATATTGAATGTGCTTATATTGATAAATATGTGAACAGTACGTCAGGAGTCCAGCGTATCGTAGGGGTGATAGCCACTGAGGCAAACGCAGGGAGGTGACCAGTGGGCTTCCACATCCTGCAGAGGCTGTTTCTCTTCCGCTACATAACAGAACCACGGGGCTGTTCCACCGAGGTAGGCGCCTCCCTAGATCCCCTCCACCTGGCTGTTCCACCGAGGTAGACGCCTCACTACACCCCAAACCACACGACTGTTCCACCCAGGTGGACGCCACCTTACATCCCAAGTCACTTGGTTGCTCGAAACCACTATGAGCATTGCCTCAGCGACTCCGTCGAGCAATCGAGATCAGCTTTAGTATGTGACCTTCGCAGTCGCCGCTCTGTCGGAGCCCGAGCGATCCACCTTGCTTCCTCCTGCTCCTCACCCACCCGTTCCGCCCACTTCAGCACTACACACCAACTAACTCCTTCCCTTCCAGTGTGACACTCGGTCCAAATCTCACGCCACAAACTGCACTGACCACATTGATGTACGGCATTACATCCTCCTGGACTGAATGATGGAAAAAGCTTAAAGTCAGCTCAAGAGAGAACAATAATAAACACACAAGCACACACAAATGCACGGTATCTGTGCCTGAATCCTCAACTACCTGTGCTTCGAATCCGTAACAAAAGTGTTTGAATCTTCCTTCACCAGTGTTTGGATGCTATGAACCTTGTGTTTCGATACTCAGCCACCCGTGTTTCGAAGCATAAATGAAACCGAAATCCGAGTTTCCGTTGTGGGAAGAGTCAGGCGCTGGTAGACAAAAGGAGTGACTTTGGATGTACCAACGCTCAAGCGTTGTTGCCCGGAGATGCGGCCGCCCGAGGATGTCCTGGGTGAGCCGAGGTTAAATCATGCAGTAGCGAGTTAAGGCGATGCCTGGTTATAATCCTTTGTAACAGTAAGTAGCCCCACTCGACTGTTAAGCTCTCGCGTATTTAGAATCCCCTCCCCCGAACCAAACCAGTTTGGTGTTCTTAGTAAACTAGCTGGTCTTCAGAGTAAACCCGTTCTTTTTTTCTTCTTCCTCTTCTTCTCTTTGTGTAAGCATTACTGACAGGTTAGGCAAGAGAGAGAGAGAGAGAGAGAGAGAGAGAGAGAGAGAGAGAGAGAAAAAAACGGAGGGTTAAAAAGACGGAACGTCGAGCAAAAAGAAGTACAAATTAACATGGCTGCGTGGCCGGGTTGGGGGTGCTGGTTCATCGCCATCATTCCTCCGACACACCGACGATCAAGTTGAGGGACTCCATGGAGATTAGCGAGACATAAAAGGCTTTTTTTTCCCCCTCTCTTCTTTTTACGGGGGCGATATAATACCCATGTATTCCGGTGGGGGGCCAAAGAACCAACCTCTCCCCTACCGCCGGAGGATGCCGTACAGATCAACACGGCGATATCTTACATTAGCGTCAGTCTTCCCGGCCAACAATCCATCTTTGGCGAATCCTGATGCGACCCTCCGGCCGGATTTACATGCCAAGTACTCGCCCAGAAACTACAACATTCATTAAAACACAGGAGTGTCAGCCCGCGTCCCTGGGCAACGCCGCACGCAACCTTCACCAGCTGCTATGTTTATGAGATTTATGACCGTAAGTCCGCATGCAGGCTATACGCTAGGGATGAGAGAGGACTCAAGACTGGCTATGCATTCTGGTCATGCCCTCCACCAATGTCATACACTGCAAATGTATCGTGTCCTCAGTCTATGCCATACCACTTGAGTTATGCCATATGTTCAATATATACCATGAAACCCCGAGACATGCTTATACACTCAAGGCATAACATGTACTTAAGATATGCTATGCACCCAAGTTATGCCATACACTCAAGATATATAATGCACTCAAAACACATCATTCACTCAAGCATAATCTCAAGTTGTGCCACACACCCAATGTATGCTATACACTCAAGGTATGCTATACACTCGATATACCAAGCACTCAACATAAGCTATGCACTCAAGGTATGCTATGCATTCGAAATATGACATACACTTAAGAAAAACCATACATTCCAGACACGCTACGCACTCGAGTGAAGGCATCTAAGACATATACACTTTAATAACGTCACACACTCAAATATAACAAAATTGGGACATACTCAAGACACAAGGGACACTTAAGACAACACACCCCAAAACACCTTACAATCAAGACACGCTATACACTCAGCTCAAGACACACACTCAAAGAACAAACTCATAATATGCTATTGTATACACTCACAACATACAGCAAACTAAATACATACACTCATTATGCCATGCACTCAGAAGAGACCATACACTTATATCTTGCACTTTAGGCCTACCATACACTTAGATGAACATCATCTTATGCACTCAAGATATACTAAATGAGTGGTACACACTTGAGTTATACCATACACTCAGGAAGTACCAACACTCAAGAAATAATAATACATTTTTAAGATAAACCACCCACTCAATACATCCCGCGCACTGAAGATATAACATATGCTCAAAACCTACAATACACTCAAGTTATATCACATACTAAAGATATACTTTTACATTATGTCATACACTCATATCATGCCATAAACTCATGACATACTTCATCCTTAAGACATATCATACACTTAAGTTATAGAATACCCTTATTATAACATATCATACACAAGATCTACCATGTAACTCGAGTCAACTGATACAACCGTCATGAAATACACCCGTTATGCAATAAGCTCATCATGGGGTACACCCAGGTCATGAGATACACATAAGTCATGCAATACATTTGTTAAGGGATACACTCGGGTCAATCAACACTCTCGTCAAGATGTACACTCAAGTCATGCAATACACTCGTCAAGAGATACACTCAAGTCATGCAATACATTCAAAGGACACATCAAAGTCATGCAGTACACTCGACAGATACACTCAATACATGCAATACATTCGTCAAGAGATACACCTAGGTCATGCAATGCACGCGTCAAAAGACAAACCCAAGTCATGCCATACGCTCATCAAGATATACACCCACGTCATGCAGTGCACTCGTCAGATGCACTCACGTCATTCAACACACTCGTCAAGAAATACAATCAAGTCGTGCAGCAAACTCGTCAGGAGGTTCACTCAAGCCGTGCAATACACTCGTCAGGAGGTTCACTCAAGCCGTGCAATACACTCGTCAGGAGGTTCACTCAAGCCGTGCAATACACTCAAGAGATACACTTAAGCTACGCAATGCACTCGATATGACATACACTCAAGCCATGAGATACCGCCACTCATCGCGGCTAAACATGCTGAAACACTCAATGGAGCCTGAGCTCTGCCAGTTCAAGATGCACTTCTTTACCCAAGACGCGATAGTCGTGAGGGCCTGTGGCCTGCGGCTGCTTAACAGCCAGGTTGACTAGCCCCAGACCAAACAACCAGGGCAAAGAGCAAACCCCTTGAAACTGAAGCGAGGTATTGACCACCTGAAGTCCATCCAGGGCACAGAAAACTCCCCTCAAAGACAGACAGACAGAAAAAGAGATAGACAGACAAACAGACAGAAAGACAGACATAAGCAAAGTACTGAAATGACAAGACTTCAGTGATGGCATAAGGCCACGTTGTACGAAACACTGGCCACAAGGCACAATGCAATGGACTCAGAGTCACGCGAGGCTTTCGTTACGAGGCTTTATCAAAGTTACGAAACGTACGCGAATTACGACACACCGGAGCCATGCGCAAGGTTCGTACGAGATACACACACACTCAAGCGATGTGATGCAGGAGGAACGACAGTCGGCGTAAAATCATAGCATATCTGTGCTGACCCCCTTGAGCAAGGCGTCACAACCCTTGAGCACAACGGTACAACACTTAAGCACGACGGAACCTGACCCATAAAGTTGGGGTCGCAGGCCAAGCCATCAGACCCAACGATCGTACCGTCATTCTCCAGCGTCGTGCACGTCGTCTTTAAGAACAGTACCTTCGCGCTAAAAAAAAAGGTGGCAAGACATCAACTCGAACTAGTTAGAGTCACGTTATAGCACACTATAAAAGCCGCTGAAATATTTACAGTGCGCGCCCGACTACGCTGACGAAGGAACGCCTTCAGCGACCAAAACACCTCAGCCAGAGTGAACAATATGGATGGGAGATCGTCCGTGATTGAAGGTCTGGCTCCAGCAGCGTCGGCGGTGCTGACAGAGCAACAACACAGGCCAAAGGAGGAGGCCACGGGGAGGTAACCTCCGCCCGGTGCGGGGCCGTCATAAAGCTACCTCAAGGCCAGTTTACCAGCCAAGATAAAGCTACCGAGACAATGTGACCTTCACTCACTCCATAAACGACTGGGAACGGTAACTGCTGCAGCGGTGGGGTGGACTCCACCTGCCTGACCCCTGCTGGCTAGAAGGCGCAACAACTGCAGCAGCCGATCCTTATCCGACTCGGAGAAAACGGCCTTCGGGCTCGCAAGGGGCACTCGCCTCCCTTGGTCATTCGTTGCTAACAGGTCTTCAGCTTCTTTGGGTCTGTTCTTCGACCATACCCGGAACTTCGACCAACCCTAATGTCTATGAACTAACTTCAAAAGGCCGGCCCACCTCAACCCACCTCTGTAACTTGCTCTGTACACTGTTCTGGTCTCTATGTATTTCCATATTTGTACAGTACAGGGAGAGAGTTCTACTACACTCGTGGGGACCCCCATCTCCTGAACTTTAGCTATATAGGTACTGACCCATACACAGAATCTCATCACATATATGGTGTATGCCACGCCCTTGCTGATGTATGTTCTACTAACACAACCTAAATTTGCTGTTCACCCCTGATATGCCTTTGTGCTGAATCCGTAGGGGGCCCGCAGCCCACCTCTGTAACTTACCTGGTGTACAACGCTATTCCTCACGTGTATATATGGTTACTGACCTAACATGTTATGTATGCTACGCATTTACAGTTACTATGGGTTCACGTGCAAACCTAGAAAGCCAGACAACTGGTCACGAAAGCTATGATATCAACACTATCATTAGTCTCATTATCCTACACAATGATCCCAAGCGTTATAATAAGTGACTGACACACGGTAAGTGTGGATAAAGTAAGTGCGTGAAGAACAACTTAGGATGCCCTCTAAATTCAGCAAGTGCATGAGGAACAACTTAGAACTCTCCTTTCGATACAGCAAGGACCTGAAGAACAACTAAGGACTAACTCTAGATACAGCCAGCAAGGGAATGAAGAACAACTTAGAACTATCTTTTAGATGTAGCAAAATCATGAAGAACAACTAAGGTTGCCCTCCAGATACAGCAAATGCATGAAGAACAACTTAGAGTTCTCTCTAGATACAGCATGGGAATGAAGAACAACTTAGAACTCTCTCCAGATAGAGCAAATAACATAAGAATCCCTCCATCTCTAGGAATCAATGTAATACAATCGTCAACACACAACCATATCCTGGTCAGTGTTGAACTAAATATGTTACATGTAAAATGAGAACCTGACAAGAGGATCGTCTTAACTATAACGTTTCGCTTCCACTTTCTCTCTCTCTCTCTCTCTCTCTCTCTCTCTCTCTGCACTTTCCGTTTTCTGAAGAGAATCTGGAATGCAGATAATCTTGGGCTACAGCAGTCGAGGCCCCTCTCCTACAAGCTGCAAGTATGTATAATAACAAGATCAAAGAACATGAGCGTCCACTGTATGTATTATCTTTAACAAAAAGTCCCCATAATTATATCACACGTAACTGACATATCTGCAAGCAACCACCTCCCTACTGCATGTACTCACACAAGTTAGTCTGTTGACTGTAATACTGTACACGTCCTTCCAATCAATCACATCCGACCCATTCTACTCGTGCTTTACTCAAGGCCTAACTTCGCCGAAGATGTCCGTCCGCTTACGAAGCCAGGCCTCTGACATCAAAGAGGTGTTAAGAAATCGCTGCTCTCGCATTAACACACATTCGCCAGCGGACGACTGGAGAACCACTACCCTCAAGAACTTATTCTCACCACTGCCATCACCTCCGCCACTCTCGCAACCAGGATACTTTCGCGCCCCAAGATCGTGCGATCCTACCTAAAGGCGTGGAGACCTACAGGCCATCATTTACGACTGGGTGCTCTTAATATGTACAGATACGAGGGGCAGTGGAAGACCACTCCAACCATGAAATGCCACATAACACTCAGGGGCCCAGTCCTTCAAGAGCTACCCCATGGTAGACCCCGATGTATCCGGGCTTAACGCACACAAGCGCGACCCGTCAGCAACCAATGTATTATCGTAAAGAGAGAGAGAGGGGGGGTGGTCGCCGTGTCCGAGCATGCTTGTAAACAGACACGGTATTGAGACGCAGCTTATTGATGGCACGAGTGCGAGAAACCCATCACTGCAAGATCCATCAGGACAACAGTTACCGCCGAGAGCATTCGTCAACGTCACTGCAGCGCCATCAAGACGTCCTCACGCTGGCATAACCTCCTGGTGTGAGTATCTCAGCTCATCTGATCGACAGCACATTAGGACCCTCCCCTAAACACAACGGCGTCTATGATCCTCAAATGGGTCAAGCCCACGTAGCAACGAGCGGTACACTTGCCTTCCTTACCAATCACCGCATCACCCACGGTATACACACGTAATGAGTACATGAAGACAACTAATCACTTTACTACCGGTTACGTCAGTGCAAGAAGACCAGGAGCCCGAGTTACACTGATGGATCACCCGCACCAACTGGACTGGCCCTTTGGAAGCCCCTCTAAGCCCTGTAGAACACGGAGAAAGCCTCTACCAAGCCCTCTGCATGACCCACTCACCATACCGTATGGTGTGACACACCGTAATGTGAGGTGTGTCATTACACGGCCTGATGTGCCACACTGCATGGCGCGGTATGACACCTAACTAACCTAAACTCCCGGCTGACGCTCCTTGGGCCCGGCACGGATACGAACCCATGCCTGGTCATCACAGGTAGAGAGGCCCTCCGGCCAGCCACTTTATCTGTGTATATGGTCTCGGCAACGCACCGGCTGACGGTCAGGCCATCCCAGTTTCACTCACGATACTGAACCCAAACAATCATTAAAAGTTTGAAAACAATTGTCAAGACGGAGTAAGACACGCAGGCTGTATGCTGCCAGATCCGACAACCATCGACTGCTATTGTAAATGTTTATCGAGTCAGAACCTCACCATTCAGGGGAGGACATGGAAAGTAACTGTAGAGTGGGAATGAGGCCAGCAGGACCACTCCCTCCCTCCCTCCCTCCCTCCTCGTCTCCAGTTACTCAATCGGGTTTTATGATCCTCCGCTCGCTGGTCCCACTCAGATCACGGCAACGTCATTGGTGTTTCAGTTTTTGCAGAGCAACTGGAAGCCAAAATTGGGAAATATAAATGAGACTGAAGGGACCCAGGTACAGGTAGGAACTAGTGAAAAAAAAAAAGCCTTCATTAGCCTCCATTCACTGGCTGCAGCGAAGGTGTAGTAATTGCGGACCATACGTGACCCACGCCAGCAACATAAAGTCCTCCGTGTTTGTCATTTCACACCAATGCTTCTCCTTCTGGTCGTCGTGCATCAACCGAGTCTTTCTAAAGCATCGGGTCACCTGAAGCTCCCATTGCGATCATATGAATATTTCAGTACCTTTTAGCCTCCTTTATGGAACACTGAAATCATTAAATTAATTCACACTCCCATGATTACATGCTGGAGTCGTTTTACTGTGGAAGAATCATGTATTTTCTTCTTACAGCTGAGGGTACACGGCACTGCTGCAGAATTATTCTACTGTCCATATATATGGGCACTGACCTATCATGTACTATGCTCGTATGTAGGAACAGCACCTCGTGTCCTTCACCCCACCTCTGTAACTTGGTTCAAACTCACCTACACTCGTATAACTTATATACACTCCAGTCAGTCGAGTGCCTGTAAAGCCACACCAGATCACGTGGGCAGGGAAATAAAGTCATCAGACTGCACCAACTAACCTCAGCTGGGTCCTTCCCCTCTGGCAGCCTTGCCCATAATATCCAAGCAAGATCAAAAACCACACGATAGATCCACCAGTACTCAAAACCTATGTCTGTCTGCAACTTATTCGGCAGCATCGTCTGCAGTGTCTTACTTCCAATTGAAACGCCACGTATAACCTTACAAGCACACGTTCCAACAGCCCCACGCAGGAGTGTCTTCCTCTCTTGTGTGTAAATGGTGCAAGGAATCATGACCGTCATTTTCTAAGGCACCTGTAACTCGCCCAAGACGGATTGGTATCCGGCACCACGTAACTCTCCTTGAACGAACCCTCAGACGTGAGCAAGAGCGTGAATTATCCACACAAATATCAGATGTGGTTGGTGACATGAACTATCCACACAACCCTCAGATATGAGTAGTGACATGAACCATCCACACAACCCTAATATGAGTTATGACATGAACCATCCACACAACCCTCAGATACAAGTAGTGACATGAGCCGTCCATCCACACAAC
Source organism: Panulirus argus (assembly GCA_038088735.1). Classification (NCBI taxonomy): domain Eukaryota; kingdom Metazoa; phylum Arthropoda; class Malacostraca; order Decapoda; family Palinuridae; genus Panulirus; species Panulirus argus. Next base: position 20,414 of record JAYMFT010146450.1, read on the forward strand.
CCTCAGATATGAGCAGTGACATGAACCATCCATCCACACAACCCTCAGATATAAGTAGTGACATGAACCACCCACACAACCCTCAGATATAAGTAGTGACATGAACCATCCACAAACCCTCATAAATGAGCAGTAACACGTCCCATCAACACAAAGCCTCAGATGTGAGCAATAACGTCAGCCGTCCATTCAACCCTCAGGTATGATCAGCAACCAAAGGAATACAAAGGAATGCAAACAGCACAGACCATCTGGTCCCTTCGAGGCTGTTTATTGTGGCAGAAGAGATAAGGAATACAGAAACCCTTTGTGGAAGGAGCGGGAAAGCAAATACATGACCAAGAACAGATGATATCTCCAAAATTTATAGCTATGGAGACGTAAATAAGGTCAGTCGTGGGCTGAAAGCCAATCATTTTTGTCAAGGCTATTCCTGAACTTTTTTTTAAGGAGTTGCTTTCAAATCCTCCTGTATCAACGAGAAAATAAGCACTTTGTCTTATTCAACGTGAGACACCTGCAGACGAATTTGCCCCTCTATTGCTATGGGAGGAATCAAATTGATCTCACCGGACCTCCTGTTTGGCTCAAGGTTGTCAAAGCCTCTGATAATCTTGAATACCTGCATTAGAACCACCTCTTAACCTTCTGTTTTTAGGCTAAGTTAAGGTCATCTAGACTGCCCTCAGTAAACACACCACTCAGGTAAGTACTGACATGAGCCATCACCACGACCCTTAGATGTGAACAGTAGCACGACCCATCTACAGATCCTTCACAGCTATAAGTAGTTATAGGAACCATACACACAGCCCTACAAGAAGTAACAGGAGCTGTCCATTCAGTCTCGTCGTAAAAGTACTAACAGGAACCATCCACACTACAGTGCAAAAGTAACAAGATCCATCCACTCAACTTTGATTTATAAGTAGTATACGGTACAGGTAGTAACACGTACTATCCACACAACCCAGCGGTACAAGTGGTAACTCAAACTACCCCGACAGATCTACGATACAAATGGCGGCATGAACTATCCACACCAGCACACGCAAGATCAAGGAACAACTTGATGCCCCGCGTGCAACTTCATCACAGGAGTGAACCAAACCTTTATAAGTTCAATTAATGCTGTGACCGAGAGACGAAAAAGCGACCCTCAGTGTCCCATCTTATAGTAAATGGCCGCGCGACACATTCCACTCGTCTTATCCGGCAGCCAATTAAAACTTCAACTCTGCCATCTAGAGGAACCTCAAAACAAGCGTCCACTGGTTTTACAGGCGACAAAAACCAATTAGACTGGTGACGCAGCCAGAAAAAGACTCCCCAAAGGTAGCTTACTCGTTAAGCGCTTATATATATACATATATATATAATTCGTTTATAATCTCTTTATATTGATGTGTTCTTTAAAGCGAGTGATGGCAAAACGACCCTAGGGCGAGGCAGAGCTGAAGGGGTTGTGGCTGCGTGCTCTCAGGAGGCGTGGCGGACCTCATGACTGAGATGTATTTACTTCGATTAGATACTACACGAACGTGTAACTGACTCCAGTCATTTACGTCAATGCCAAGAAGATCATAGACACGAGACTAGTGGGGTACGAACCAACAGCAATTAATTAGCAACAATAGACGACAGATGTCTTAAATCCACTGGGCCAGCCTGCCCTTACGTCAACCTTAACACATGGTATACTGGGCTTCCATTAGACAAAGGATGTACACGGAACACACACAGAAAGAACGTGAACGATCAACAGCAATGTTGAGTAACTGTGCTTTGCCACAGGAAGCAAATTACGGAACCAGTTACTTATTAAAAGTCATATACAGCTAATGGAATTTGCAGACAACATATCAATCGATCAGATATGAAGTCTAATTACACTCGAGGGACAGGTTCCTCAATGATATACACACGGCTAATCTCATCATCTCCAAGACGAGTTACCTAATGACAATCCGAGACTCATAAAAGCAACTGTTGCTAGAAAAGATGAAAATAAATATGAGCATCGTAATGCTTTAAGTGCTAGGCGCCTAAGCGCTGCATCCACCGTGAGGAGTTACTTGCATCCGGGTCCTCAATTCTTACCGTTGTTAACAAGGAAATGACATCACAGGAAGGCCACTTTAGGGATACGGTAAGCCCAAGTCTCCAGAACAGATTCGTCCCAGAACTGCCTTACGAGGTCAACACCAAACAAGCCTAACTGATGGAAAACAGCACACAAGTCCACGTCTCCCGTAACGCTTGGTCATGTGACTGAAAAATACCACATGGAACCGGAACTCCTCCTCCAGTATGTCACGTGACCGACATATGCCACAACGAGCCACTGTCAGGAGCCCTAGATAGAACGACAGGCAATTTCGTGATTATGCCAACCCCGCGTTAAGTTGGCGAGGTAAAGCGTTGCGTTGTACCCACGGTGAAAGCCTACGGTAACCCTAGGCATTAAGAGTGACTAGCCATCAACCATTCTCATGATGCCTCCCAGCGGACACGACTATGGACTTCGTCCACGAGGCTATGGCTCGCTCGGCTCAGGTCATAATCTTTAAGTGGCCGACAGAAGTGGGCCAGAGCCTACAGTGTGGCGGAGCTGGCCAGCCAGCCCCACTTGGTCTGACTCAGCACTTGTGTAACATAAACAACACACTCGTCCCTCTCACCCTCCAACACACACACACACACACACACACTCAACGGTCGCACCTCAACACTCCCGCATCCTTCCGAGAGAAAGCGGTAGGTTCTGATGTATTCCACTCGTTCCTTTTCGTAATTAGTGTAAAACATATACGCGTACAAGTCCTCCCACCTTATACTTCCCAGTGGCTAACGACACTGTATCACCGGAACACACTATCTCGTGCAGTTCAAACACGAGTCTATCAAATTTGCATAAAATAATTCCCTTTTACATGACCGCTCCACTCTCTTTCTCTCTCCATTCCTACATATACATGTGTGTGTGTGGGCAGATGGGTGGAGGTGGGTTGGTGAAGCAGAGCAGGAGGCTATACCAGGTCCTCGTCTGGTGTGTGGGTAGCAACCGGGGAGTCTGAGGTGGGTGGGGTAGAGCAGGGACTGTGCAAGGCCCACCACTCCCATCTAGTGTGTACTCCACCTACGCTCAACTACACCTGTGAACCTCTGGCACCTGAACTCCGAGATTCGTGTTACGTATGACCTCATGAACTCTGGACATGGAAAAAAAGAATATATATATATATATATATATATATATATATATATTCAGAATTATCCAAAGACCTCCTTCTAATAGTGTGTCTTTGTGTTACCCAAGAACTCTTTCCAGAGGCTCCTGGACCTAATCTGTGCTACTTTCAGTAGCACAGTAACGTGGACGCCTTTGGAATGTGAAGCTTTTTGAAGAAACTGCACTAACAAATCTACTCTGTGTGGTTTGCAGCTTTGCAATGTTTGCTTCTGAGAAAGTGGAAGACCAGGCAGGTGAGGCGTGGCTTAGAGTAGAGGATGAATTGTTTAAAGCTGATTCTAAGGAATTCTTTTCCTTTTCCAAATGTAGCGCTACTTAGTGTTCCGAGAAATTTAGTTTGTGTGTTGCTTTTGAGTTTATATTTTTGGCGTCGTACTGGATGCCTTGAAGTTTTTTTTTTTTTTTTTTTTCAGTGGGAGTAATCGTCCATTCAACCATTCATTGTGACTGGAGAGTGAAAGCTGGATTCATGTCTGTCTGTCGGGTTTAAAGAAAGATTTAAGACCTGTGAGATGCATAAATTCTGCTCTGGGCGAGCCATTGTTCCAGTTGTGCTAAATGATGTTGCGTGTTAGTTATTGCTATTGTGGTGTCAGGGTGTTGTGATGTGTTTTGTGAGGTCGTCTGCGTTATGTGAGGACCTTCATGCTGTGGTTTGCTGGAGGTAATGGAAGGCCCTGTAGAAAGAGACTGAAGTGGGTTTGAGAAAGAACTGCCGCTTGGGAAACTCCAATGCAGAGTTTAAGGGGTTTAAAGGTGAAGCCATTGTGAGGGGCTCTGAAAACGGCGGCCGGCTATGAAACTGGCCAACCACTTTTTGTGGGAAGTGGTGTCAAGTATCTTTCGTATGAGGATGCGTCGGGGGATTGTGTCCAATGTTACGCTGATGTCTATTGCCACTAGTATTGTGCGGGAGGGAGGCCGTTATTAGTCAAAGCCATCTGTGGGATACGTTTGTGTGAGGTCACTGTGTAGCGCAGTGGTAGAGTTAATACAGTATGAAGCCACATTATGTAGGTGATAACGTGTTAATTTGCTTGATTTAAGCACTGGATCAGTTTTCTCTAGACTTTATGAGAGGCATACGTTCACGAGATACATCATCAGCTGTTTCTCATGTCTAAAAAGCGATCTCTTCTGACCTTTTTTTGCACAAATATGAAAGCGAGTTAACCCCAGATTAGCTAACCTTTCCCGTGTGTAAGGCGCCGTCTTTCGAAACCTTAGAGGTCAATCCTTGAACAAGAAAATCTGACGGGAAGGAAAACTTTATAACCCTAAACGTACCTGGCTGACTTACAAGGCACATCATAGCCATCCTTCACATTTTCTATATTTAAATCCATCAAAATGACATAGGACGTCGTACGTGCGAGGTTTATATAATTTTCCTCGCTTGCTCTACACCAGAATTCATGAGAGATTTGCATGCGCTGAGCCAGCCATTAAAAAGAAATGATACCAAAATAATGGAGGTGGTGTGAGTGGAGGACCGGTGCGGGTCAGTGGTGTACGGGAAGCCCCCACTGTGGGCATGACCCACCTACACCCGCTACAACCAATCGCTCCCTCCCTCCCTCCCTCCCTCTCTCGCCCGGCCGTCCGCCACTCCCTCCTTCTCCGGGTGTTCAGTTCCCACGACGGCAACGTCAGGTACGGAGACCGTGAGGAGGACTTCTGCACGACCACGCATGGGACGCTACTCCCAGTATGTCTTTTGTCTTAGGAATATAAAGTATCAGACTTTTGTATCGCTCAAGAAGCAGAGATATAATACATATTCAGACTTATGTATATATGTATATATATATATATATATATATATATATATATATATATATATATATAGTCGAGTGGTCAGCATACTCAGCTACCACACAAATGGTATATTACGCCAAACTGGGGCGGGTTCTAAAATGCAGTTCAACAAATTTACATCGTAAGTAGTCCTAAAATTACCATCACAGTGTCCGAAATGATTTTAAAAGATTTTCTTTCCACCTCCGGAGTCAGTAAGCTGTTGAAGACTATGTTACCTATACGTGAATAAGTGGCTGACGACAGAGTTAGAATTACTAAGCCGAAATGCTAAAGGTGATTACTATCTGTGATTACTATTTATGTGTTGAGAAAGTTTTATACTCGTGTTGTTCCGTCTCTTAACCTTGTGTGTATATATGTACCATGTCATTACTCCTAGGTGTGCATACACACACACACACACACACACACAGTCCAAGCCAGGTACCCACCCCAGAACGTGATGTTACAACGGGCGAGAAGTAATCACTGCAAAGCATGACTGACGAACAGGCCAGAGGAGTCTGTGTGGAGAATACAGCTATTCCAAGGCATGAGAGACAAGACCAGGATCACTTAACGCCCGTCACTGGGGAGTAAACCCAGGGGGTGTGGCTACCACCACACTGGTAGAGGACCTGACTGGTGGCGCGGCGAGGGTCAAAGGGTCCCACGGTCATCCGTCAACATGACATAAACTGGTATGACAGACGTGCCACACTGTAATGCGACCCTCCATCATATCACGTGAAAACAAACGAGTCGTCAGAGGGTGTTTCTTGCAATACTGTTAGGCGAGAAGCGTTTCGAGAAACGCTGCAGAGCAAGGCATTTCTTTTGCCATTGTGCTGCAGTGGCAAGAACTGGAAGGAAAACAGAATCCACTGCACCCCTCCTATTGTCTCGGCTGGTAAATCTTCCACGGTCTTACCTTGAGCTATCAGCCCGCACTGACATAAGAAAGCTTAACACTTGCGCCTGACAGATATGTTACAGACATGGACCTCCGTGGTGGAACGGTTAGCGTACCTGACCGTGACGCATTCACGGGTCGCCCAGGGTCGAGCGCTTAGGTTCGAATCCTGGCTGCTACAGTCGGGCCACAGGCAACCCAGCTGTTCATCCAACCTTAGGTGTTGCTTGATATAATGGGTACCTGGTTAGGCTATATATATATATATATATATACCTTCTCATGTCTTTCCCAATAACTATGACCTGGCTCATTTCAAGACATGTTTTTCATTTTCTCAAAAATTTGTAAATACCTTCTCTGTCTGTTTTTCCCAATTTATCAACACTCTCTA
>JAYMFT010146451.1:0-12713 GCA_038088735.1 Panulirus argus
ATCCCTGAAAGATTTTGGGGAGTCATATGTAGTTGCCCTTGACATATCTAAGGCTTTTGATAGGGTGTGGCATTGGGATCTCATCTCTAAGCTCCCCTCTTTTGGCTTCCCTATCTCACTTTGCTCCTTCATATCTAGCTTCCTCTCTGGCTGATCTATCTCCGTAGTTGTTGATGGATCAGCCTTCCCCCTTTTCTCCATCAACAGCGGTGTCCCTCAAGATTCTTTCCAGTATCATACACTTTTTCTCCTTTTTTTCAACGATTTCCTCTCCTCCACAAATAATCCAGTGCACTCATACACTGATGGCTCAATACTGCATTCATCCACACCTACAGTTCTGCTCCCTCTTCTCTCACTCGATCTGCATCTCATCTTGACACAGCTTCCTCAATAAACTCAGACTTAGACAGGATATCTCAGTGGGGTAGACAAAATCTTGTTAATTTTAATGCCTCTAAGACCGAATTTCTACCCATCTCTCTATCAAAAATTCCTCACAACTCTCGTCTCCTTTTGAGGGTTCTGTAATTCCACCTCTTAACTCAATGAGCATACTTGGTATCACTGAAACATCCACTCTTTCTTGGACACCTCACATTACGGGAATAGCTAAGTCTGCCTCTTAAGAAACTGGGTGGCCTGTTTAGATGTTGAAACTACTTCTCTTCTGAACAGTTGCTCCATTTATAAAAGGGATTGATTTGTTCTTGTATGCAGTATTGCTCTCACATTTGGGTTGGATCTAGCTCTTTATCCTGACTTGACAGAGTTGAGTCGAAAACAGTCCTACCTATAAACTGTCCTAGGCTAACTTCCAAACTTGACCCCCTTGCCCTATGCTGCAATGTTGGTTCACTTTCCCTCTTCTATAGGTATTACTTTGGTTTTTGCACCCAAGAGCTGGCTGCTTGTAAGCCCCCACCACTAGCTAGACCATGCAATACTTGGCAAACTACTGCGTCACATGATTATTGTGTGGCCATTGGCAATTCAAGAGTCGACCGTTTTGATACCTGCTTATTTCCCTACACGCCGAAGCTTTGGAACTCTCTACCTTCCCATGTCTTTCCCAATAACTATGACCTTGCACATTTCAAAAGACATGTCTCACTTTCTAAAATATTCATAATTACTTTCCCTTGTCTTTTTCTTTTCCATTTCATAAATCTCTATATTTCAATTAAGGCCCAGCCTCGATGTGGACCTCTGTCCGTGACTGGAGCCTTCAACATGAAAAATAAAAAACCTACCACTTCACAGTTCATTCCCTTTGCATTCCCTGCCATACCACAGCTCTCCATCCCTTATTTCTTTCATTCCATCCAGTTATGTCACATGCTCCTCTCAAATAGCTCATTTCCACAGCCTGAATTCTTGACCTCTGTGACTCATTCCATGTCCATGTTTCAACTGCTAATGTCAGGGTTGGGAGGACTATGCTGTCCCTTAATCCTTACTTCACTTCCATACTTACATTTCTACCCATCATTATTCTGTTAAGGGACCCAGTGACTCTTCTACCCTATTCTGCTCTCTCCCTTATCTCTCCTTCTATATCACCACACTTACCCAATATAGCTCCTAAGTATTTTAATTCTCTCAACTCTTTTAGTCTTTTTCCCACATATGTTTCACACAGTTTAGTACACTTTCTTCTTTCTCTCTACAGGGTTTTGCAAAATCTGTATTTTCACTCTGTTTCCATTCAAACACCACTACTTTACTTTTACTCACATTTACCCTTAGTTGCCTTTGCTTACACATCTTAAAACACACCTACAACCTTCTGCAACTCCTCTTCACTCTCAGCAAACAACACAGTATCAGCTGCCAACAGGCTTGTCACTAGCCACCATACCTCATTGCCATGTTCTGTCTCTGCACCCCCTTCCCTTAGTTTTACTTTCATTTGTCTTATCACTCCATCCATATATATGTTAAAAAGTCACAGTGACATCACACCGCCCAGTCTCAAACCCACATTTATAATGAAAATTTTCCTCAACTTTCCATACACTCTTACACATGCATTTGCTACTTTATAGAATGTTTTGACAACATCCAAAGTTGTCCCCTATCCCATAAATCCTGAACACATCACATAAAGCATTCCATGCGACTCTGTCATACTCTTTCTCCAGATTCATAAAAGCTGCATACAGCTTCTTGTCTTTCACTCAATACTTTTCCACAATAATTTTCACCTCAAAAATCTGATCTACACATACCTACTTTTCCTAAATCTCCCTGCTCCTTATTTATTCTGCATTCAGTCTCATCTGTCACTCTGTCAATCAACAATCTTGCATACACTTTTCCTGGTATATTTAATAGATTTATTCCCTATATTTGCAACATACATCCTTAGCACTTTTTCCTTTGAATGAAGGAACAATAACAGCTTTCACCCAATCCTCAGGTATAACCTCTTGTTTCCATGCTAAATTACATACCAAATGCATCTGCTTTATCACACTTTCTCCTCCATACTTCAGCATTTCAGGCGTTATCCCATCCATTCCAGGTGCTTTTCCAACCTTCAGCCTCATTATAACCCTTTTTACATCCCTTCTTGCTAACTGCCCTTGCACTTGTTTAATCTTCCTTCCAGTCTTCATATCGTGTAACAGATCTCTTGCTCCTTGCCATCACAATGATGAACTAACTGCAAAGGGCATGGAAGAAAACTAAAGGTATCAGATTTGAAGGAGTACAAAGCAGCCCTGTGTTGCCAGCTCATAACACTCATCTTAAATATCATATGTCATTAACACCCTCATGCACCTCAATATTAACATTATCCCCTCACATGCACTGGGCTAGTTATGACCTGGCATGGAAGAGCTGCACTGTGTTTTATTCTTTAGATAGATTTTTCAGTATATTTTTTTCTTTTTTTGTGGAAAACTAGCCACATTCCATGTAAAACTGGTTGCTCTTTCTAACAAAATCAGATGAAGGCAAAAAGAGGAAATGCTTTTGGGGATATGAAGTTATTAATGTGAAGTCATGCACCTTGTTATTTTCACAAACAAAAGACTAAGCATACTAAGTTTGATATATTAAAAAAGGGGGACAGTTTTAATCTTTACATTGGTGTAATCAGAAATTGGATATGAGTAATACTGAGGCTGATAAAATGGAAAAAAAGGATTATCCAGGAACTTTTCCAAAATTGTTCACTCCCTTTTCAGATTTTGCCTTTATCATTAGTTTTAGTTTTATTTTTTCATTTTCTTTATTTTTCCATTAGTTAGTATATGTGTCTAGGTATGTTATAGTGGTTTTAAAATTTCACTTGCATATATGGTTTAACTGTAAGTGATTTAAGAAAAAAAAATCCATTCCCACATAGTGTACTGCTATACAACATACTGGAAGTACAGAAAAGTATAACCTTTGTAGTATTATACTAATACAATAACACTACATTTTTTGACAGTCATGCATTTTCACTGATGTTAGATGCTTGAGAGAGTTGCACAGGATGCAGGAGGGTGGACAGCAGTGATGATTTGGGATAGGAGTAGTTGATAGCTCTTTGTAACTGCTGTGGAGCACTTGGCCCTGGCTGGGGACAAGTGGCGGCAGGGGGAAAGTCATGTTGCAGGGTGCTGCTTGTCTGCCATGCAATATCCCCACACCTCAAGGCAGAACAAGCAGAAGCCCACAAAACAGATTTGGGTTTGTGCGTAGTCACTGATGTCAGATTCAGGGTCATCAGTTTCATACTAAGAGTTAGATTCCCACTCTGGTCAGACATCGTCAGGTTCTTCATCATATATAGCAACGACCATGCATGTAGTGGGGCACTGTAAAAGGATTGAACAAATGTGGTGTGTTATGAGACCCCAGTGGAGAACGGGAGTGTGTGATAGGGAGTATAGAAAATCTTTAAAGGGCTAGTGCACTGCACCTTCTTGCATAGCTACTTGGATGTAATTGATGCACTTACGGTGTGTGCTATGTAGGGATGCTGTATATCTGAAAAGAGCTTGATTATCATGAGAGATTAAGCTTTGAAGTAAGGAAGAGAAGTTGTTGAATTATAAGGAGGAAGTGAAGGGAAGATGGTAAGAGTATTTTGAAGAATGTGAGGGAAGGTGAGGTAGCAGTTGTTACATGTATGGGTATGGAGGATGGAAAGAAAAAGATACAAGAGCAGGGGTCTATAGCAAGAAAGGAGTAAAGAAGGTGATAATGATGTTGAAGGTAGGAAAGGTGTTCAAGAATGGATGGGATTACAGCTGAAATGTTGAAGTATGGAAGATAATGCACAATAGAGTGGATGCATCTGATACATAATTTAGCATGAAAACAGAAGGTTATGCCTGAGGACTGAGGTGATAGTTATTATTGTTCTTTTATTCAAAAGAAAAGGTGCTAAGAATGTATGTAGCAGTTATAGGGCAATAAGTTTATTAAGTATACTAGGAAAAGTGTATGTGTGAGTGTTGATTGATAGAGTGATGAAAATGACTGAAAGAAGAAAAAGTGAGAAACAAGGGGGTTTTATAAAGGTATGGGATTATGGATCAAATTTTTTGCTGTAAGAATGACTATGGAAAAGTATTTATGGAAAGGTAAGAAGCTGTATGCAGCTTTTATAGATCTGGAGAAAGCATATGACAGATTCTAGTGGAATGCTTTATGGGATGTGTTAAGGGTATGGTGTAGTAGGGTAATAGTTGGATAGTGTAAAAGCCCAGTGCAGGACATGCATGTGTAAGAGTGGATGCAAATGATAAGCAAAAGTTTTGTTATAGATATAGGTGTGAGGCAGGGTTGTATGATGTCACCATGACTTTTTAATGTATATGTGGATGGAGTGATAAGAGAGATGAGAGTAAAACTAGGGAAAAGGGGTGCAGAGCTGGAGTGTGGCAGTGATGCATGGTGGCTGGTAACAAGCCTGTTTGTGAATGGTAATGTGTTGTTTGTTGAGAGTGAAGAGGAGTTGTAGAAGGTTGTTAGTGTGTTTTATAATGTGTGTTAGCAGTTGTAGAAGGTTGTATGTTTTATAATGTGTGTAAGCCTAGGAAATTGATGGTGAATGGAAATAATAGTAAAGTAGTGATGCTTGAAAGGAAACAAAGTCAAAGTATAGATATTGCAAAGCCCTATAGTGTGAGAGAAGAAAGTGTACAAAATTGTGTTATAAATATGGGAGGAGAAAGACAAGAAGAGATGACGGAAGTTAAATATTTGTGACCTATCTTGGATAAGTTTGGTGATATGGAAAGAGAGACAAGGGAGAGAGCAGGACAGTGTAGAAGAGTCAGTGGTTTTCTTAACAGAATCATGAAGTGTAGAGGTGCAAGTATGGAAGTGAAGAAAGGCTTAAGGAACAGCCAAGTCCTCCCATCCCTGACCTATGCAGCTGAAACATAGAAATGGGATAAGTTACAGAGGTGAAGAATCCAGGCTGAGGAAATGAGTTATTTGAGAGGAACCTGACTAAATGGAATGAAGAAAGTAATGAAGGAGTGTATGAGAGATTTGGTATGGCAGGGAGAGAATGCTGAGAGGGGTTTATTCCTTGCAAATATCTTTTTTCGGCACAAGAAGATCCACAAATACACATGAATGAGAAATTATAAAAGAGAAGAGCAAAGGGTTTGATTGGTAATGTGGCAGAGGATGAAAGGATGAGAAAGACTGTGCTAGATGCTAGAGTTTTGAGAGGATTCTTTGGAGACTGACCATTTTGCAGTTCTTGAGGGGGTGAGGATCAGTGGAGGCATGGTGTAAGGAAGAATTGAGGAGTAAATGTGTTGACAAGTAAAAAGATGAATCAGAAAGAATGCAAGGAAGAGTATGAAAGGAGGGTGACAAAAAGTTTAGATGGAAATGAAGTAAATATAGGGATGCAGTCGTGTGTGAATAAGGTGATTAAAATGTTCAGAGAAAGACTGTTACAGGTTTTAGAATTGGTAGTTGGATACAGTGTTGTAAAATATATGAATAAAAAGGGAAATGCATGATGGATGGATGAGATTAGAAATTCTGTAGAAGGGAAGAAAGAAGAATGTGGTAGATTGCTTGAGAGGAATTTACCAGTGGAAGTTCAGCAAAGGAGGAAGAATATAAAATGTGTAAGCAGAATGTCAAGAAGCTGATAGAGGAAAGCAAAGAAAGAGTATATGAAGATTTTTGAAAGAACTTGAGTGAAACTGAGAAACTATACTGGCAGGTAAAAAAGGAAAGTTGTGGATGTAAGAGTGCAGATGTTAATGTGAGTAGTAAGGAAGGGGAGTTGCTGAATCAAAAGGAGGAAGTGAAAGGAAGATGGAAAGAGTAGTTTGAAGAACAGGTGAATGTGAGAGAATTCTGCAGGTATCAACTTCATATATTTTTTCCCATATGTTCTTTTGAAGAATATTATTGCCAGATATGGAAACTTTATGGTTTTGCTCTAATAGAAGAGTACTTATAAAGGATCAATTCTCATTTTCATATTTAACTTGAAAATTTTCATTCCTTGGGAATGCCATTGGAAATTAATGCTATGGCCAAATTGTTAAGTCTTCTACTCAGGTCCCAATGTTCTAGATTTTCTCATCCTTACTTGGAGATAGCATTAAAAATATGATTGAAGAGAGATATAAACTGATGTTATCTATTTCTTGTCATCAACAGGTGATTATGGTGGCCTAGCATCATTAATATTCACAGAGATCTTTAGCCCAGATTTTCTTACACCTATGGAAGAATCTGATACAAGTTTCCAGATGGAGGTAAGCCTCAATTTAAATGTATACTGTTAAGCAGTAGAGACTTTAAAGAAATGTAACATAACAGTTTTTTCATCAAAAGAATGTCAAATTTGTAAAGTTCATATAACAATTCCATGAAAATATTTTTTTCTCAGAATTGATAGTCTGGAAGGTTGTTGGAAGGCTGGTAAATTAATATTGGAAAGTTGTTGGAAGGCTGGTAAATTAATATTGCAGTACCTAGAACTTCTTGCGAGTTTTAGTTCATATTCAAACTCTTGAATGTTCTAAACAGGCGCACCACCAAGCCCTGCTGAGCAAAAGGTTGAAACACATGTTATAAGGGGGGCATGTTCCTAAGCAATAACAGTCTAAGCCTCATACAGAACCTGAAACATCTTAGCTCACGGTCAGTATAGCACATTCTATTATGACATTATTTAGGCAATAATCAATGAAAACTTACTGAAAAGTTACTGAAAAAAGTGTTAATGAGGGCTTAAGGTGCTGCTGGAGAGGGATTAGGTGGATTAAGGTTACTGGGAGGTAGATGTCTGATTCAACCCCTGAATTATCTGATTCAACAGTTTTTCCCTGTATCTTAGGTACTTCAGACAAAATTTAATGCTTAATGAAAAAGATAGTAGTGATGGCTTGAGTTGCTGCTGGAGTGGCATGGGTTAGAATGATGGTTAATGGGAAGTAGAAGAGGTATACTAGAGTTGTTTAAATCACTCCCTGAACTGTCTGATTCAGCTGCTGTTGCTAGACCACAGGGAATGCAAACAAAATGTAATGGATACTGATTGAAAAATGTGATGATTTGGGCTTCAGGTACTGCTTGAGTGGGATAGGGTGATGTGACTTTCTGTCTCTGTCACCCTTGTATTATCTGATTCACCAGTAGTTGCCAAATTACACGTATTACAGACATTATTTAACCCTCAAAGTAGAAGCTTCAAGCAATCTTTGGCAGCCTTAAACCCCAGACCAGAGTCTTTCTTCCTTGCTAATGAATGTTTCAGATGGTATTTTTCCAAAATAAGCCTTTTATCCAAGCTTTAAATTCCCATGAAATAACAAGTAAGATAACTGTGATGAGAGTAAACATTGAATGACAAGCATTCTTGTTTGCAAGCTTTCGGGATATGAATAAATTTTTTTAACATTAACTGAGACAGCAAGGGCGGCTGAATGACTGAATGTCCTAATCAAAGCCTGGGGACAGGGGAGAAAGAATACTTCCCACGTATTCCCTGCGTGTCGTAAAAGGCGACTAAAATGGGAGGGAGCAGGGGGCTGGAAATCCTCCCCTCCTGTTTTTACTTTTCCAAAAAAAGGAACAGAGAAGGGGGCAAGTGAGGATTTTTCCTCTAAGGCTCAGTCTTCTGTTCTTAATGCTACCTAACTAAAGCGGGAAATGGTGAATATGTACGAAAGAAAAAAAAATTATTTATTATACTTGATCACTGTTTCAAGCGTCAGCAAAGTAGCACCAGGAAACAGATGAAGAAAGACCCATTCACTCATATACACCCATAAATACATAAAATCACTTACATGTACAAAACATACATATACATACCAACATATGTATATATACATACACATGCATATGCATATACACATGTACATATTCATACTTGCTTGCCTCCATTCATTCCTGGTGGCACCCTGCCCCACACGAAACAGCATCGCCATCCCCTGCGTCAGCAAGATAGTGCCCGAAAACAGACGAAAAAAGGCCAACTGTTGTGTGATGCACCGAAACCACAGCTCCCTATCCAAATCCAGGCCCCACAGACCTTTCCGTGGTTTACCCCAGATGTTTCACATGCCCTGGTTCTATCCATTGACAGCACATCAACCCCAGGATACCACATTGTTCCAATTCACTCTATTCCATGCATGCCTTTCACCCTCCTGCATGTTCAGGCCCCAATTGCTCAAAATCTTTTTCACTCCATCCTTCCACACCCAATTTGGTCTCCCACTTCTCCTAGTTCCCTCCACCTCTGACACATATATCCTCTTTGTCAACCTTTCCTCACTCATTCTTACCATATGTCCAACCCATTTCAATACACCCTCTTCTGCTCTCTCAACCTTGCTCTTTTTATTACCATACATTTCTCTTACCCTTTCATATATTTGTATATTAACTAGAATTTAAAAAATTTTGTATCAGGCATTCATGTTTTTAATTAACTAACTGTACAGTACAGAGAGGGAATTCTACTGGAGATAGGGGGCCCTGGGAAGTATGCCAATTGCTGTTTGCTGATGACATGGCTTTGGTGGTAGATTCAAGTGAAAAACTATAGTTTCTGACTTTGGAAGAGAAACATGTTCCTTGGAGTGTGAGTCTGAATGAAGATTACCTGGAGGAAATGAAGCATTTTAGATACTTGGGAAGACACAAGGCAGAAGATGGAACAATGGAAGCTGAAGTAAGCCATAGAGAGGGTGAAGAGGCTACATTCCTGGGTGCATGGAAGGATGTGTGGAAAGAGAAATCACTGTCTGTGATGGCAAAGCTGGGTTTGTTTGATTATGTTAGTCCCAGCAGTGTTGTAAGGATGTAGGGTATGGGCACTAAATGAAAAAATACAGAGGAAGCTGAATGTGTTGGAAATGAAATGTTTGAGGATAACAAGTGTTGTGACGGGGATTGATTGAACAAGGAATAATAAGGTAGGAAAAGGGTGTGGTAGTAAAGAGGATGTGCTGAAATAATTTCAAACAACTTGTTAATGGCATCTGCACACTTCTTCAGTACATGTGGAGACACTTCATCAGGATCAAGAACCCTGTATGGGTTATGGTCCTTTAGCTGTCTGTTTGTGTCTTCTCTAAATATTTTAACACTTTCCAAGACCTACTACCTATCCATCTCAAGGTGTTGGCACTTTTGGCACTATAGTATTTAACCTTCCATACCAGTAACCTATACCATGACAAATGAACTCCATTTCTCAGTCTATGTTCCCACAAAAATTCTTTAAGTGTGTAGTTTCCAAGATTACATTTCCTCTTTGAACATGGTTTCATGTTCTTTTTATATCCTCATTTAACACAGACCTGAGCATGACATGATGATTTTTTCTAACTGATATACGTTTATATGGAAGAAATGTTTGGACTCTCAAGGACAAAACAAAGGATATTCTAAGAAAGTTTGATGACACTCTTAAGCATTTCTGAGAAAACAACACTCAGCGAACAGAGATCCCTGGGGTTTGGAGTATCCATGTCATTTATTCTTACACATCAGACCATGGGCTACTTCTAGCATGGTGGGATACAGCACAGTGGGGGTAAGAAGATGAACACAGTAATGCATAAGTAAGATAACTGCACCATCCAAACACTTGTGCTCTGGCTGTGTTGTTCTGTCTTATTGTTAGTTGCTGAGTGAGGAACTTCATTCATTTGTGATCTTGATGCACTAAAAACTTCTGATAACTTTATCTTTGTTTCTTTGTGCCTTTCGATAAGGCCTCAAAGCATAAAACTAATGATGTGACTTGTGCTACCCAATGGAGGGCAAGGAAAATAATTTGTGGAAGTATAGAGGCCAAACACACAGTATCAGGGGTGATGTACTGCCATCATTCTATGTTATATTATTTCATTATCACTTTTCTGAATAATTTTGTACATCATTTCTTTATACCTTTGTATAATAAACAAGTTTTTTAGGTATATCAAGGTGGTTTTTTAATTCTGAAATTTTCATTATAGGATCTAAGGTAAGTCTTTCGAGAGTCACTACCCCTAACCCCCATTTTCCCATAAGCCTGGTACCTTGCCAATCATTGTTTCACCAACTATGGGGTCTTCCTGGGATGCAGTCCCTACAGCCGCAAAGGGACCTGTGTGCAGATGGGAACCAATAATGTAGTCAAATGACAATGTAAGCAGGTATACAGCCCTCATTAAGACAGAGCTGCAAGAAGCAAGTTATATTAAGATTACAGCCAAAATATAACAGATTTTTTTATGTTAGCTGAGACAACACAGGAAACTGAATGCCTTATTCGAGGCCATCTCATTAACGCTATATATAAATATACCATAGCCTAAACCGGGTACCCAGTTGATCGACCAACCCCAAGTAGAACACTGGGAATTAAGAGGCTAACTGTATTTCTCTGTAAGGAGAAAGCTTAAGAAGCTCCCTTCTTACTCTGTGTTACTGTTAATTCACAAATTATGTGCATGTGGAGATAACATTAAGATATACATGTACAATTCAAATGCAAGCATAGGTTATATAGAATACCACCCATATATGATGTAGATTTCTGCACTCTAAGTAAAATGCAGAATATTGTAACAAGTGCACTTACTCTTTCTGTAGAGCAGAAGCTTAAAATCACTTTTTACTTTATTTAATTGTTAACTTACAGATTAATTCTCTGTGTACACGAGGGGAATTAAAAAACTGATTCAAAGTGGAAACAATGGCCATTAAGCAAATCATGTGGGAGTTCAGTTTTTTATAACATCTGGCATGGATGATAAACAAAATCATGGAGATTATATATACATCTATATACACATAATACATTGTGTTAAACAGGAATCAATCTTCATTATAAAATACTTACCTGGGACTCTGGACGGCAAAGCTTGGCACCAAGGGCAAATCCTCCACCTACACCTAAAGTGCCAAAAGCACCTGGATCCAGCCATGTCAGTGGGCCACGTGGTCTAAAAAATATGAAATGAAATAAAATAAATAGTGTAAAATGAGCAGTGTATCATTTAGCTTTAACAGTGTATAGAAACACTGTAGTAGCATGGGAGAAGTGACAAGGTTGCCCTTTCTACAACTGATTTTGAAAAACTGCAGAACTACCTAGTTATTCAGATACTAATGATAAAAATCTATACTCCTCAAAGACTGCACTCTTCCATACTGGCCTCTCTTGCCTTAAATGAGTTAATTCTACAAGAATTCAAGATAAACAATCCATTCTTTACCAAAAAAAGTTTGGTTTGTATGAGGTGTGGTCCACTTGAATGGTTAAGCATACATCAAGTATCATGTGAACTGCACATTTCATATGATAGTTACCGCACTGAATCATAAAAAAGCAACACTTATACAGATTTCCTCCAAACCTGTAACTTTCACTCCAGAATTGGATCCACATCAGTCCCTGGTACTGTTTTCCTGTAACTAATTCTTTCTGTTGGGCTAAATTGAAGTGGTGTTGAGCTGCTTAATTATTATACTCACATTAGATTTCAGGTCATTCTGGTACACAGGATGTTCCCAGGCATTATCACAAGTACTTGTATAGTTTGAATAACATGTTAAGATTGTCTACATATATGAATATAATACTGACATTGTCTAAATGCTAATACAAGAGAAAAATAACAGAAACATGATAACATGCCAAATGAGAAATCTATTTTACACTTGTCTAACATAAAAAAGTAAAAGTCTGCTATATTACTACATCAAGACAACATCCGGTTATCCTTTCCAATATTTTCTTCATACTTTACATATCTAGTAATGTTCAGTAATGATGTAAATTCATTATGTCCCCTTCCATTTTGAAAACGTTATTGCATTAAATGTGATCTCCATTGAGTCACCTTCATTTTTCCTCACTCTGTTAGTTACCTCAATCATTCTTAGTCAGAGAACTCAACTTCATCTCTATATCTTCCAGTACACTGCAAAAAGGGCAAAGCCCTTAATCATTATCTTAAAAAGCAGAAAATGAAAATGTCCTTGACATATTGCATCTCTTTAAAAGAGCAACTGAAATAATAAATCACCACTTTGGGATACTTCAGTTGAAACAGTGACCTCCTTAACCTGAGGAGAACTGAGAATAGCAATGTCTTACCTCTAAGAGAGATGAGCACTTTGGACACACACACACACACACACAAAACACAGGGAGAGAGAGAGAGAGAGAGAGAGAGAGAGAGAGAGAGAGAGAGAGAGAGAGAGAGAGAGAGAGAGAG
>JAYMFT010146462.1:0-12713 GCA_038088735.1 Panulirus argus
ATATATATATATATATATATATAAAAAGAGGCCTTCCCCAATAGCACGTTGGGAACTTTTACCTTACCCTATCATGGTTTCGTAGATCATCCATCCCCGTAGCTCGGTTTGGAACCTTTACCCTACCTTACCATGTTTTCGAAGATCTACCCCCACAGCTCGACCTTGGACCGTACCTTACCTCCTGTATACCTTATGATGGTTTTGGAAGTCATCGACCTCCACAGTTCGGTCAAGGACCTTACCGTACGTATATCTTTGGCCAAGCTGTCATGTTGCTCCTCCTCTCTCAGGCTGTTGGAAGCCGCGACTCGTAGAGCTTATGTAACCGCCTCATCCTGGCCGGTCTGGCTTCCTCTAAAATTCCTATCACAGAAGATTCCGTTGTTTATAGATTCTTCCAAGTGAACAGTCCGTAGTATAGTAGTTCCCACGCTGCCTCTGTGATGCTTCTTCCCCGATCTGGGATAGCGCAGGCTAGCTGAAGAAGAACAATTTCTGTCCGGGATACTCCTTTCCTACTTAGATAATTGCAAGACAACTTCAATGATGCCAGCATACCTCTTTTTTGTTCATTTGTTTGTCCGCTGGAGTTGTGTTCGTGCTGCCTTTACAGCATTTTTTGTCTCGTTGTAGTTCATGCTATCTCTACAGCTGTTTACATGTTCCTACCGTTTGTTGTGTATATTGTTTATTGGTTCATGCTGTCTTTACCTTGTTTTTCTCTTTTTTGATGCTGTTTGAACTCATTTGTATTAATTTTTTCATGCCTTTTATTTGTACCTGTTGTCTTTACAGTATATCGGTCATTTATTCATGCTCTTTTTTACCGTTTTTTTTTACTCATTTGTTCATGCTGTTTGCAAGTTAGAGAGGTAGCACCAGGAGAATTTAAAAGAATGGCCTCATTAGCACACATCCCCTATCTGTAATGTATGATGCGTTAAAACCGGAGCCCTCAATCCACAACCAGGCCCCTTAGACCTTTCTCTGGTTTACCCTTGACTACTTTATATGCCCAGGTGCAGCCCATTGACGGCATGTCATCCCCTGTAAACCACGTCACTCCAATCCATTTTATCACTTGCACGCAACCAGAATGTTCAGGCCCCGAGCCATCAAATCATCTTTCATTCCATCTTTCCACCTCCTCCTCCTCCTCGGTTCCCTCTTTTTCTTTTTTCCCCTTCTCTTCCGACATGTATGCATACCCTCGCCGTCGTCCTTTCTTCACTCAAACTCTCCGTATGTCCAAACCTTATTAGCCCACCCTCTTCAGCTTTTACTGCTTCAACCGTTTCTTATTAGATCAAATCTTTTACAATTCTCTCAATATTTCAGTTAAGGCCTGGCATTGATGTGGACTTCTGTCTGTAGTGGGGAAAAAAGTAACACTCATGTCATGGTATGCATATCTGTTTTCTCCTCTATAGTACACTGTCTGACTTAGAGAGGGCCATTGACAGAAGGCCCATGTATTATGTTCTAGGCATAGCCTTTTGGAACCCTTTGTAAAGAATATTAAAACTCCATTAGATCAGGCACTAAGCATTTTGTTAAGGGGAATGGAACCTTGGTTTTACACTAGAGGCATTTCCTTTCTTCCTCAGACTGGTAGACTGTAAAATTCTTTTCCATCTTTAGTCTTTCCTTTCTTCCTGTAACCTTTCCACCTTTAAGAGTTGGATCTACAAATACCGTAGAAGCTCAGAATGATTCTTTCTGCATTGTTCCCCTTTCATACCTATTATCTGACCTTTCATCTGAGATTGCCATGATTGGTGTATGCTTTTGCATACTATTGTATGAAAAATAGACACTTCTCCACTTACTATTGGAGAAATAAAACAGCTCCATAAAACTACAAACTAATTGTGTTGACATTACATCATGATATTTTAAGTCCTAATATGTAAACAATAACCATGGAAATAATCAGTTTACTCTAGCAAGGGTAGCTCATCTTCATAGATCCAAACAGTTTATGCAAGTGAAGCCAGCATAGCCTCTGAACAGGGATGCTGTGCTTGTTACCAACTGCTGTTGGTTTGCTAAAGCTTTAGATGCACTAGAATACAACAAAATATAAGCAGTATACACAGTCCATACAAGAAGCATGTGATAAGTGTGATGATTGAAAGCAGAACACTGAAAGTGAAAGAAATTGGAATCATTGGTAAGGTGTGAAGGTGGATCTGCAACTTCATGGCAATTACAGCGCAGGGTGTTATGTTGTAAACTAGTTAAAAAAAATTTGCATCCTTAACGACTTAAGTTTTTCAAGGAGCTATACTATCACTGTTGGTTTTTCCTTTTCTTACTGTGAGAAAAACAAAGCAACCACCATCTCTGCTGGGAAAATGGACTGGGTTCTCTCAATTTCCAAAAAAGGAGAGATGGAATTGATCATCATATTATTCAAAGCATTTATCCTCTCCAGATGATCATTGTTTTACTCTAACTTCATTTTCTAATGAAGACAAAATTTTTGAGTCAGAACATATGTAAAGAACATTTGCTGCCCTTACCAATCAGAATTGCATGATACAATTGAAATGATTCAGTTTGTAATGCAGTTTAGAGTCCAGATGAAAGAGACATACCAATGATATAAACGTAGAAAATCCTGTAAGGCTTGCTTCCCACTTGGCAGTAAAAAATATTTGCTTTATGATATTGATCATCATATAATGCTGTAAAATGAACCAAGTTAAGAGTTGTTGTACAATATTTATATTAACTTCTTGAGCATTATAATGATACCTTTGGGTATGCCGGACACAACTCTGACTTGACCCTTAGGATCAAGTCAAAGGCCAGGCCATCATACTCATGGGTTGTACCATCTTGCTTAAGGGGCTAAGAATGTAGCATGTAGTAGCCAAGTGTTCTGCACTCTATGCTGTATACACCTGTAAATGTCAGAAACAGTTAAGGCCAGCCAGTTGTAAAAAGTAAAGAACAGAGTTCACCTTATCAGCTGGGCTCCAATGTTCTTGTTAACCTGCAAGATGTGGCCACAAATAACCTGACTTGTTAGAGGACCAACAATGTATGTTGGCCAAGACTGAGCTGTGAGGATAGCACAACAAAATTGATAGAAGACATTGAGAACCAACAGAAAGGTATAAACTTTGCATTCTATATGGTAAATGGAAATGCAGTGTTTAATAGAGAGAAATCTCAGGTATTTCACCTTGCAAAAAGGCGAAGTGTTCCTCTCATACTGAACAAAAAATGTAGTTACGGCAGCCCATAACCTGAACAAGGTATGTCTGAAGAATTAGCTTTCAGCAGAATAGTAAGACCTCTCTCTTGTCAGCAAAGAAAATGGTAGACTAGATGATGCAACCACATATAATTGCACTTAAATACTACCAGGTAACTATATCTCTATAAAATCTATATCTCAGACACCTGTTCCTTTCCTGAATCTCCTTCATGGGGGTGGCCACCTTAAAAGAGTCTCCATAGCTGGTGAACTTCATTACCACTTCTTAGCCTTTAGTACCTCACCCTTAACAGGCCACTGGCAAAAGGCAACTCTAGTGCAGTGTTTCCAGAAGTTCCTACCCAAAGCTCCTACTGACTGCTTCCACCTAATGTGTCTTTTAATGTTCCTACCTACTACTTCTACCTAATGCTCCCACCTAATGTTCTTACCTAGTGTTTTTACCTAATGCACATGCCTACTACTTCTGTGTATTGTTTCTACCATATTGCCAAAGGCAGGGCTATCGCATAGTGCTTACTACAGGAAAATCTAGAGTTTCAAAGAATGAGTGGTGTGGGGTAAGTGCTGTCAAGTGTTGAAGGTGACAAGGAGAGATTATACGTTTGTGGACAGGATGCCAGCAGTGAGGCAGAAGGAAAAGACAGTTACCTGTGTCCGAAGAGTTCAGCTAGACAGCCACTGAAGTGCTGTTTCACTATGCAGGTGTCACTAACCCTCCCCATACCCAGGCAGGTAGTACAGATAATATACGTACTTCCATTGTCATTGGCTGCTAACCCACTACTGCCTATTTAAAAAAAAAAAAAAAAATCATTTATTTTACACCAGTCAAACAACTTAACTACTTGGGAAAGTATGCACGATACAGGATTTGTAGACTTCAGAGATAACACAAGAATCTCGGTAAACTGATCCTAAACCTACACAACAGTAACATCTTACTGGGATAATAGACACAGTATCTTTTTAAGTTGCTGTGTTGAAAGTAATTCTGTAGCCTCTGGAGATAACCGAACCTGTTGTTGTGACAGAAAAATTAATTATCCTGGCGGTGAACATACAAATGATATTGCCAAACCATTGATTGTATTTAAGAGAAAATTGGTCTTGTTTCTCCTATGTACCTGAGCAGCCCATATGGGGCAGCTTGGTTGGTGAGGGCTGCCGCATCCATCTACAAGAACAGTAATTATCAATTAAAATGATGTGTTAAGGTCTTTCACATCGTACGTCCATTTTTGTGTTGTTGCGTGTGTAAATTCGTGATGAGGGTGCAGGCATTGAGTGATTGTAAAATGTTTCTGATGGCATAGATAGATAGATACTTTATTGGCCACAAAAATACATACGTTATAGTCCATGATTAAAATCTTGAACCATAAAACAATAAAGGAAAATACATGTTATTAATACACACAAATACAAGTAACACAAATGCTCTATAAAAGCTCTGCACCAATAAAACAAGTTAAAAAAACACTAAAGTACTATAAAGTACTAAAATACAGTGCTAGGAAATCATAGAGCTTACAAATGATATGAGGAGAACTATTATATAAGTTCATTCATACTTGAACATACAAGGCAAGTATAGAATGGATGGCAATACATACAGCTTCATACTGCATACAAACACAAATAACACAAATGCTCCTTAAAAGCTTTGCACAAATAACACTCTAAGTTAATTAAAAAAAAAACTATAATGCACAACTATGAAATTGTAGTGCATACAAATGATATGAGGAGACCTATTACCTGAGATCATTCATACTTAGACATACAAGGCAAGAATAGAATGGATGGCACTACATACAACTTCATGGTTAGCCCTTTCAATGAACAAGTTTTCTAATGTGATGTGGAAATGTTGGTGCAAATGAGCATGTACCCTTATATTTTATTTCACTGATGGTGTACATGCATCATAGTTCCATGATCACACTGTTATACATTTTTCTCTGGTGGTGTGCATGTGTCACATAGCATGCATCCACGTATGCATATCGTATAAGTGCTTTAGTGGTGGTGCATCCATGTGAACCTGTTTTGATTGGTGCTTAATTATTAGTTTGTACTTTACAGGAAGGGAGTCTTACACTTGCGGGACTCATCTTTTGAACTATTATTGTACATTTTCAGCTGTATGATGAATGATTCATAATTTCATCATTCACTTTATTCCTTTCATCCACTATTTGTTTACCGTAAAAGTACTTTAGATATTTTGTATTGTTTCCTTGATTTCGAGTTATGGGCTCTCATTGATATTTATCTTTGCTTCTTTTTAAGAATGGTTGTCTGTTGATAACATCATACTGTTCCCAAAATTATAGTTTGTGACCAAGTCATCCTTTACTTTTCTCTCTTCCATGATGGACAAATTTATGACCTCTAACCTCTGTTAATTTTGATATTGTGTTGCTTTCCCATCCACCTTTTGTGTTAGTTCTTTGTGGTACTGAAAGTATGTAAGCATGTTCTGGTTTTATTCTCATATCGAATGTGAATGGTTTGCAAAGCATTTTCCTTAACCATGTACTTGAATGCAGTTTTGATATTTGCCGGCAGACATTGTTTTTCCTTTACAGTTTTCTTAAGATGGGGCTCTGGCAATACAGATTCCTGCAGCAAGTTTCCTTGTGGATAATATTCATGTCGAGTTCCTCTTTCAATTTTTTTGTTACTGTGACCAGCTTGACTGGGTCAAAACATGCTCCAGTCAAAGGTCATCTTGGGTAAAAGAATAAAGTATGAGTAAAAGAATGTGGACATAACTGTAATCAGGGTTCCACTGCTATTGTAGATCTCACTCATGAAGGTGGAAAGGTGATAGAAGAGGGAAAGATGAAACAAGGAAGAGAATTTCACACCTTAGCTGTTTAAGAGAAGAATGAAATGTAAATGGTTTATCCTTGAGTGGATGATCTTAAAGAAACTGTGGAAAGCAGCAGTCATATGTATGTCATGAGTCCAAGCCTGGGAAAAGCAAACACATGCAATCAGTTCCTGAGAACACTGACTTCAATATTAACTATAGAACAAAGAGAGAGAGCAGCATCTCGATATACAGAAAGGGATGGTTGAAAAGAGATGATGTTATGAGAATGAATGAGTTAGAAGGCTTTTGTTTCCACTCTAGTTTATATAAAGGTGGAGGAAGAACTGCCCACTTTGTCCCATCCTTGTTATGTTGCATTTGCTCAGGTTGAATTTCAGCATCATTGTTTCAGAAAACTTTGAAATTTGGTTTGATCCCTTGTAAGCTAATGCAATCCTCATTACTCTTTACTTCGATAATGTATGTTTGTATTATGGATAATGCACTGGCCATCATGTAGTGTGCAATTGGAAGCGAGAGATGGGTGCCATAGGGTCACCACCTTTGACATTTGCTTCAATGATCCTGGGCCAGGTGCATCAGATTACTTGCATGTGCCAGATTGCTTACCAAAACCCAGCACAACTGCAGCAGTAGTGATGATATGCACCACTGAAGGAACCATATTCACGTATAACTCCCCTCCCTTTGTGCAAAAGTATCACAACCACTAACACTGCCTGCCTAACCATCAGTACAGGATTAGTGTATTGGTTGGCTGAGATTAAGTACTTTAAATAAATATTGTTGAAAGTGAATAGTTGATGACTTGAATGGTAGCCCTTGGTAATTATGGCAATGGTTAATTGGACCATGGATTATTAGTAGGCAGTTAGTATGGGAGTTGTTCCACATAGGTAAATGTTAATTGATATGTATTTGATTACAGGGTTAAAATAGATTTTTAAGTGACATAGAAGTTTAAGGTAATTAGTGATTTTGGTCAGCCAGGGCAGTAAACTAGAATTTCATATTGATTGATAGTTAGAATATTGGTTTAGTTTTAGCATTAATTGAAGTTACAAGTTTTACAGACGGACAAAGATGATAATCCAGAAAGTAATTATTTGTTCCTTATGATAGGTCAGTAAGCTAACTTTGCCTGTGAGACAGTATCTCAGGATGGAATTAATATTAAAAGTGAACTGTCACCACCAGTATGATATGTTAGTGCTTATGCATTGCTATTTGGTTGTGAAGTATGTTGTAGATGTGCCATGGTCATTTATGCTGAGAGCATGGTAAAATAGTGTACATCTGTGATTTTTCGGGGTAATTTCCTTTGGCTGAAATTCTCCTCAGGTGTGTGTGTGTGTGTTGTGTGTGTGTGTGTGTGTGTGTGTGTGTGTGTGTGTTTTTAAAGCTTTGATTTCCTTGACACATAAGAAAATAATTGTTTATTAAAATTTAGTTAATGAGGAACTCTCGTAAGAGAATGTAATGTACTATTTTTTTATTGTGAGCTGATAATGTAATCTTAATTGTACAAATTATAACTACTTAATTTTTTTTTATATTATTATTAAAGAAATATATGGATTTTCTCATGTAGTTACAGATAAAGAATACATATATATCTTGTGATATGAGAAAGAACTAAGTGAAACTCACTGTCACCATGCAAACTGAGAGTCATGTAGGTGACGGTGATACAAGTTCTGAGGTATTACAAATTAAGAATGGATGCTTTCCATGAAGCCTCCAATATCTACCAGGAAACAAGCCAAAGCTGTATGATATGGCTCATTTTTACTCTGAATGATGTATACATAGTGAATGGATAATGTGTGTGATAAAAGATAATGTGGCTCGATGTTTAGTAAGTGGGTAATATGATTACGTATTTTTCTCTCTGGAAAGCATGGCCTTTGCACTGGTCTTTGGATCATTTTTGTTTGCTTTGATCCGTGGATTACATGGCCTTTTATTTTTTTACCTGCGAATAACATAGTTTGATACTGTAATCCATAGATAATGTTGCTTAGTGTTTTGACCCTTTAGTTAACTTGGTTAATAGCTCCATATGCCAACCCTCTATTTACCTTACACTAATTGTTTTGGCTGCAGCTCTTTTAATCTACATCAGTAGATAATTTACATAGAATCTTGATGTGGTGTTCCAATAGTTGGCTGGAAATTGTGAGTGTATTATTATACGAACATTATGTGTGTGTATATCTTCATGTTTTGTGTGTTTGATTGGAGGGTGATTTTCTTAGAAAATGATATGGGGAGCTTAGAAAAATGTATTGTGATAGCTAACCTATTGTTGTTTTACAGTTCCCGGACCACAGCCTTAGCAAGTTAAACGAGCGACTCATTCTTTTCCGACACGACTACGACTCACCAAACATCCTTCAGATCATCAACGCAGCTTCCGAAGTTACTCAGGACACTCTGGTGGAGATCGTCATGTCAGGTTAGTGCTTATTAGCCTTGTTCATACCTTGTAACAACTCTTATTAATGAAGGTAGTGATTGCCATCCACCACCGGGGTTAGCTAGGATCATGCTTCATGTGATGTATTTAAGGTTGTGCCTTTCAACCCTGATGGAATAGCTAAGGTAATGTTGTTTATCATGATGATTAATCATCATGTCTGCCACTTATTACTGGTAATAGTTAGTCAAGACTAACAGTTCTACTAAGTTTAGGTGAAGTTATGTCCACATCCCAAGACAAGGGATGAGTAAGGTCTTGCTTGTTATCTCCATAATGTCTACCACTCACCGTCAGTGGATTTTAAGAGGTTGTGTTAGCTACCTACTACTGGTTTAGATGTCATTTCTGCCATCTACCACTGGGTGTAGCTGAGGTTATGTCAGACTCACCACAGGGTTTAGATGAGGTTATTAGTACCACTCACCAATGGGTGGAAGATTCTAGAATGTCATCAACCTATCATGGTGGTTACCTGTGATTTTTGTGCCACCCAGTGCTTTTAGTCATATCTGTCACCCACCACAGGGATTGGCTGAGATCATATCTGCCACACCTGCCACCCCCCTTTGGAGTCAACGGTTAGTGGCTTTTTGGAGGGGGTCTTTAATTACCTCTTTTAGTGTGTTTTGAAATCCTCCCCTTGAAGGTATATTTAAACAACCCTCTGCCACCTGGATACTGTCTTTGCAAAGCAGTTTTGTGTTGGGAAGCACATATCTGTGAAACTTCATATTTGTGAGTATATGCTATACGAATTTTTTTAATTTACTTCAGAAAGTATTACACTATGATTTACATATTTGTTGTTGAGCATGTAATTGTGAAGTCAGAAAATGCATTTCTTTTACTTTGAAGCTTTCAAGATCAGTGGATGAATCTGTTTTTGCATGAAAAGTTGGAGTTCCACAACATCATTAAATGTATTAGTTGTATGGGCACTGGTTACTATGCAGCACATTTGTATTGGGAGCTATTGGAAATTCTGGAAGCAAGAGCTTTCCAGAATACTGGATAATAAAGCTTTTTCATATACACACAAATTTTTGCATTTGCCAATATGATAAGAATTTTAGAACTATTTATTCTGTATTGTGTTGTGGCTTGAAGATTGTAGTACAGCCCTCAAGTTTGGTTTAAATCTTCAGGAAGAGATTACCAGCCATTTCAGGTAAAAGGAATCTTTAGGGTTTGCTGAGAGCCACCCATTTGTTTTCTTGAAAGGTGGGTGTTAACCCCTTAGTACTTATGTATGCCATTTCATTACCAGCTTGCACATGCTTGTATTGTGTGAAGCCAGTGTTTGATACTGAGATGAAGTTAGAGTGAATTTGCATGGTAATTTATAATGTCACTGCTGTCATTCATTTGCATGACAATGACATAAACATCTCTTAAGTATTGTGCAATACATGTACCTTGTACCTTGAAACCAAAGTCTTTTTGATAGGCAAGCTCCTTTACCTGCCTTAACACCACACATCTATTATATATCATGATATAAGTAACCTTTTCAGTATGCCCTTTGCTTTTGTGTCTTTGATATAAAAGAATCTCATCTTCCATGTCTTTTGCTTTTAGTGGTTTTCTAATCCAGTTTCCTTCCTTCATTACCATTTTCTCCTGTGGTTGGATATGATTTCCATCCAGGCCAATTGTCACTGATGGTCTCTCTCTTTTTGATTCGTACTTCAGTATTTTTTTTATATTTAGTCTACCCTATTTGTTAGTTAATTTCAGTAGCTTGATTTCAATTGCTTCTGTATTTCTGTCCTTTCTTCTTCAGGTTGCCCTATTTTTAGCTTTATGCATTAATCGTCCGTGTTCTGCAACATGCATGTTCCTACCATCACATTTTTATATTTATTGGTAGTGTAGATACTTTTTATTATTTCACTTTGCTGTTGTCTTTGTCTTTAAGACCCAGAAATGTTTATTGTGTAGTTTGTTTCTGGTTCTCTCAGACAAATGTTTCTTGACTTAGTTCTCTGAGTATTTTTTTATGTCCATTTGTCTTTTTATAGGGTTAGAATCTTAGCCCCTTTCATATTTGGATGGAATCCATTTGGATCTATCTATCTATATCTCTGACACCCATTTCCTTCGGGAACTCCCATCAAGGGGTGGCCACAGCAAAAGAGTCTCCACTTATCCCTGTCCTTACGTGCCTCCCTTGCATGCACCATTCCATGCATTCTTCCTGTTTCTCTCCTCCAGTATTCCTCCACCCTATTTGCCCATGTCACAGGTGGTCATCCACTCACACCAACCCCTTTAATTGTACTGTCACACTCTCCTTGTGTACTCCCTGTCTTGCATTCTTTCCACATGCCCAAACCACCTCAAAGTATTATGTTTCACCCTTTTTACCACCCCACAATTCACTCCCTTTCCATTTCTTGCCATACCACATCTCCCATACACCCATATATTTCTATCTTCATTCCATGTAGTCACAACACATGCCCTTCTCAAATAGCTCATTTCCACTGCTTGGATTCTTGACCTCTGTGCCTCATTCCACATCCATGTTTTGGCAGCATAGATCAGGGTTGGGAGGACAATGCTGACCCTTAACCCTCTCCTCACTTCTATACTTACATCTTTACCCTTCATTATTCTGTTAAGGGACCCAGTGACTCATCTACCCTATACTGCTCTCTCCCTTATCTTTCTTCCTATGTCACCACACTTACCTAAGACAGCTCCCAGATGCTTAAATTCCTTCACTTCTTCCAGTCCTTTTCCCCCCCATATCCACAGCACAATTTAGTACACTTTCTTCTTTCACTCTGTATGGTTTTACAAAATCTGTACATTCACTCCATTTCCTTTCAAACACCATTACTTTACTTTTACTTGCATTTGCCTTCAATTTCATCCACTTAGAGACATCATAAAACCCACTTAAACCTTCTGCAACTCCTCTTTACTCTCCGCATACAACACAATATCATCCGCAAATAGGCATGCCACTAGCCACTATATCTTATTGCCACACTCCATCTCTGCATCCCTTTTCCTAGTTTTGCTTTCATCTATCTTCTCGCTCCATCCATATATATATTGAGAAGCCATGGTGACATCACACAGCCCTACCTCACACATGCATGTATCCCAAAATTTTCACTCAGCTCTCCAGCCACTCTTACACACGCATTTGCTCCTCTCTAAACGGCTTTTACACTATCCAACAGTTGTCCCCCAATACCATATACAGTTGTCCCCCAATACCATATATTTTTAACACATCCCACAAAGGATTCCACTTGTCTGTCATATGCTTTCTCTAGATCTGTAAAAGCTGCATACAACTTCTTACCTTTCACTAAATACTTTTCCACGGTCATCTTTACATCCCCTACCTTCCCTAAAACCCCCTTGCTCTTCACTTGTTCTCCATTCAGTCACTTCCATCACTCTGTCAATTAATATTCTTGCATATACTTTTCCTGGTATACTTAACAGACTTTTCCCCCTATAATTGCTACATACATCTTTAGCGCCTTTTCCTTTCAATAAAGTGACAATAATAGCTTTCACCCAGTCTTCAGGCACAACCTTCTCTTTCTTTGCTAAATTACATATAAGATGCATTCACTTTATCACAAGTTCTCCTCCATACTTCAGCATTTCAGCCATAATCCCATCTGGTGCAGGTGCCTTTCCTACCTTCAGCCTCATTATTGCCCTTTTTATCTCCCTCCTTGCTATAGGCCCTTGCACTTGTATCCTCTTCCTTCCCTCTTCCATACCCATGCATATAACAACTGCTGTCTCCCCTTCCACATTAATCAGTTCTTCAAAATACTCTTTCCATCTTTCTTTCACTTCCTCCTCTTGATTCAGCATTTCCCCTAACTTACTTCTCACATCAACATTTCCACTCTTACATCCACCTCTTTCCTTTTTTCACCTCTTTCTAGTATAGTTTCTTATTATCCTGAAACTTTCCACTTAACTTTCTTCCAAAGTCTTCATTTACTCTTTCTTTGCTTTCCTCTATCAGCTTAACGTTCCACTTACATAGTTTGTAATCTTCCCTCCTCGTTTGCTGAGCTTCCACTGATACTTTCCTATTGAGCAATCTACCATATGTCTTTTTCTTCTCTTCCACAGCATTTTTAATCTCTTCTGTCCACCGTGCATTGCCCTTT
>JAYMFT010146473.1:0-12713 GCA_038088735.1 Panulirus argus
CCGCCCCCCGGGGAAATAGCATTGCCAACCCCCGCGCCGGCAAGGTAGCGCCAGGAGACAGATGAAATGGCCACATTATGTTGAAGGCTTCAGTCACGGACAAAAATCCACATCAAGGCCAGGCCCCAATTGAGAAAGGGGGGAAAAACAGACAGGGAAAGTATTTACAAATTTTTGAGAAAGTGAAAAACATGTCTTCTCCTTTGCTGAGCTTCCATTGGTACATTCCTTTTGAGGAGTCTGCTATATGCCTTTTTCTCTTCTACAGGATTCCTATTCTCATCTATTCACCTATCTTTCCCCTGATATTTTTGTATCTCATAACCTTGTATCCTTCTACCAATTACTACTGATTTTACAACTTTTAACATGAAATTCATCCCAAGCAGATATAATGAGGATAGGGCAAAGTTAAGGAAGGCTTCATTGTAAGCATTATCTAGTTGGAAATAAGCTTTAGGATTCTGTGTATGAGAAGGACTTGGGAGTCAGCATCATCCTTGACCTGTTGCCAGAGTTCCACTTTAGGAGAGCAGTAAAGAAGACAGGCTGTCGTCTGGCAAAGATCAGAATAGCTTTCCAATATATGGATAAAGAAATATTTAGCATGCTGGTTATAAATAAGGCCAAAACTAAAATGTTTTTCAAGTTTGGTTACATGAGCTAAAAGAGAAAGTCCAGAGTGGGGCATCAAAGATGGTACCAGAATTAAGAGAGATAATTTACATGGAAAGGCTAAAGGCTTAAAAGTTTTCCATCTTGCATGAAAGAAGACAGTGGGGTTACCTGATCACAACTTGGATGAGAGAAGACAGTGGGTTACCTGATCACAACCTTTAAGTTTTTAAAACAGATAGATGAAATGAACAGTGAACAGTGCTTCAAGAGATGTCGGGACATAACATGAAATTAATCAAGAAACTTGTTAAAACTGATGTATCAATTTATTTGTCTGTATCTCTGACAGCTGTTCCCTTCTGGAACTCCCTCAAGATGGTGCCCATGGCAATAAAGTCTTCATAACTAGTGAACTTCAGTGTCACTTCTTAGCCTTTAGTGCCTCATCTTTAACAGGCCACTGGCAAAGGGCAAGTCTAATGCAGTATTTGCAGAGGCTCCTACTTAATGTTCCTACTGACTACTTCTACCTAATGCTCCTGCCTAACATTCTTACCTACTGCTTCTACCTAATGTTTGTACCTAATGCTCCTACCTAAATGTTCATACCAACTACTTCTATCTATTGCTTCTACCATTTTGCCAAAAGGTAGGGCTAGCACATAGTGCTTACTGCAGGAAAATCTAGAGTTACAAAGAATGAGCTGTGTAAGTTAAGTATTGTCAAGTGTTATGTGTGACAAGGAGAGTTTGTATGTTTGTGGACAGAATGCCAGTAGTCCACATATGGGTGAGGCGGAAAGATAAGACAGCTACCTGGGTCAGAGGATTGCAACTTGACAATCACTGAAGTGCTGGCTCACTATGCAGCTGTCAATAACCCTTCTGATACCCAAGCAGGTAGTACTGGTAACATACCTCCCAGGTTGTTGGTTGCCTACCAACTACTACCAACTACAAAAGATGTAAGGAAGTACTTTTATTGTATAATAGTGGTGGACATATGGAATAAGATGACTGAGGTCTTGATTAATGTAGACAGCATACATAAGTGTAAGAAATTGTATGATGGTGTAAAACTTCCTCCCCATACAGTACATGTAAGTGATTACAAAATTACAATATTGTTCCCAACCAGGAATTATTACCAAACCCAAGTCCCTTCCAGGTCATTTGGTTCAGGTTTGAGGGTAATCATTGTAATATTCAAAAAACATTTGTTTCTGATTTCACGGTGTGAAAAATGACAGTCTTTGATAAGTAATTAGAAACTTCAAAAAACAAGACTGAAATATTTCTGATACATTCATATTGAATCAGCTACGTGAACGTCAGCCTCTTCTTCTGGCAGAACCTTTTTTGAAAACAGTTTTGCTTTTGTTAGGTTCAGTCATGTATATGTCCACTGATCATTTCAATTTTTTTTTTTTTATGTAAGGAGCCTCATATGTTTCATAGAATAGGGTAGGAAGTAATGGTGGTAAGGCACCTGAGTGTGATAGAACATTGAATTAGCTAAAAACAACCTGTTTCAAAGAAAATATTGAATGGTAAAGAGTTTTATTTGTGATATTGGCAAATCAGAATATTAGAGGTAAATGAAATGGATCAGAGTTTTTAACTAAGGAATGTTCAAAGTGATGCAGATGGAGCCATGTTTGAACAGAGGGACATTTAGAGTATCACAAGAATTGGTACTGTTGTCAGTGTTGTTTATAAGAATGATAGCAGACATTAGTAGAGAGGTAAAAGAAAATTTAGATAGTGAATGAAATGATAGGATAAGAAGATGAAAAAATAGAGTAAGATGAAAAAAATGCTAGACTTCAATATATTTACATACAAGCAGAAGAGAACCTTTAATGAAGAGAAATTCAAGCAAAAAAGTTATTGAGCAGTTAATAATATCTTGGTAACATCGTACAAAAGGCTCCATAGGGAAAGATGTAAAAAGTGAAGATGATTGTCAAAGTCTACAGTTATCATAAGTGAGCACTGGAATTCATGAAACATTGCAGTAAGATAGTGCTTCTGTCAAGGTAAATAATGAGTGGTATGATAATGAGAACCTTCAGAACGAGTGACAGAGAGCTGATAATGAAAATATTTATCATATTTACAAGAAGCAAAATTGATTAATGTTGTGTCATATTGTAACCTGTCAGACAGATGGTAGTAACCAACCTATAAAGATTTCAGAAACATTTCACAAATATGATCAAGGGAATGGAACACAAGAACTACCATGAATGGTTGAAAGAACTTGAACTCTTTACCTTTGAAAGAAGAGAAAGATGCATAGTAATCTATCCATGGCAGTAGATGAGGGCATTAAGGGTAGTGTCCTGGATGTAAAAGCATCTCAACAAGGAAGAAACAGAATTATTAAGTTTGCAAGAACAACATGGAATATACCAGAAAGTTGTCAAACAAAAATATATGAAAGCTCAACAAAAAAGATGGAAAGATTATTCATTGTACTGCAAGAAGCAATAGGAAATTGGCATGGGATAAGTACAGAAACATTTAAAGGAATTTTTCCTTTTCATAATTGTATGCTGTCTTATATGGTAGCGCAATAGTGCAAGGAACCAAGGAACAGCCTCACTTGCCGATACCCAGTCTTGAGCTGGAACCAGAGCCCCCATCCACAGCAAGCTCCACACAGATCTATAATTTCTACTTACCACCTCAGAAGCCCTGGTTCAGCATACTGACAGCACTTCATCCCTTGTTTGCCACGTTGCTCAAGTTCACCCTGTATTCAGACCCCAACAACTCAGAGCCTCTTTCACTCCATCCTTCCATCTTCTTCCAGGTAAGGGATTCCTAACTTTCTTCATTTTGTGTATCTCTTGATTTTTTTTGTGAATAGCTGCATACCAGTATGGCCATAGATATGTATATGATGAATGTGTGATATTTATACTAGAGAACTGACTGATATCAGCATGATTACTTAATATTTGTATATTTTTCAGAAGCTAGGAAATAGGTGAAATAAAGCTAATAGGAACAAAATCTGTATTTCCTTTGCCCTGCATCCATTAATGAATGTCCTATTATTGCAAGAATAAGCAGTGATAACGTAAACATAATAAATGTGTTAGAATATAATACACAGGAAGCAGAAATAAAACTATTGGGTACTAAATTTGTATTTCCTTTGTCCTGCATCCATGAATGAATGTCCTGTTATTACAAGAATATACAATAGTAACAAGCACAATAAATGTGTTAAAATATAATACACAGGAAGCAGGCCAAACAAGGTGAGATAGGATCTACATTCTTTCTTTCTTGATTCCTATTTCTTTCTTGGCACATGAGTGAGGACTCCATCCCAGTCAGTGGGATGGCTGAGACTGTTTACTTCTCACAAGCTGGTTATGTCAGTTTTTGTTTTCAAAAGAGTATGGCAGTGATCATCCCAGACACTAGGTTGAACCCCCCCCCCCTCCCTCCTTTCTCTGTCTCTGTCTGTCTGTCTGTCTGTCTCTCTCTGTCTCCCTGTGTCTCTCTGTCTCCCTCTGTCTGTTTGTCTGTCTGTCTGTCTGTCTGAGTCTGTCTGTCTGTCTCTGTCTGTCTGCCTCTGTCTCTTTGTCTCTCTGACCCTGTCTCTGTCTGTTGGTCTCTCTCTCTCTCTCTCTCTCTCTCTCTCTCTCTCTCTCTGAGACAGAGAAATGAGAATCCTGTTTCACATAGCCAGGTAGATGGAAACAGCATGAGTGTCTTAACGGTCAGAGGGGCTATCCAAGGGTAAGTTTCTAGCAATTATCACCAGAAACTGACAATCTTTGTCTCATTACACTAATCTCTGGCTGGTGAATCATTTTTAAGATCATTCAAACTTTTGTGTAACCCAGTTCTTGGAGGAAGATTCCCTTGATTCATATAGAATGGGTTACAAACTAATATTATATGCAGTGCCCTGAGACCTGGAAAATATGAACTGAATTCCTCATCCAAAGAAATGAGGTCATTGATGACTACTGTGGACTCCCTCAAGGGATCTTTTTTTTATACTTTTGAAGAATGCTGACCACATGGTCAAGCATGACAGTCTCTCCTCAGCATTGACCCTCCAAAGCTAAAGTTCTTCTTGAAATCCCATATCTTTGTAGCATCGGAACCCTGTAAAGCCATGCTCGAAGAGTTAAGGTAAGAGAAAAGATTTGCCATATATGCAACATATAATTCTCGACTTGGATTACTCATTGTAGTAAGGAAATCCAATCTTTTTTGGGTTCCGCTGCTAAAAAAGTGGATAAAAGGTTCTACTCACATATACCACTGACAAAACCCAAATGTACTGTCATTGATACATATACCACAGATTTGTTACCCCTGTTCTAAGTCTTTTCCTCCCATTTTGTCCCTCCTCTCTTGACTTAGACATTCTTTTGTCTTTCTTTGCTCATCCTTTCCATATGACCAAACCAGTTCAGCACACCTAGGTCTGCTGTCAATTATATTATTGTCACATCTTTCTTACCCTGTCATCATTTACATGATCAACCCGACTCTTTCCACACATTGTCTTTGGGCATTTTTTTTCCACCATATCCTCTCTCTTCCATTCTTTTGCAGTGAGCAACCAAACCTTGCACCTGTGCAATGCTGTCAGGGTTACTGTAACATAAACCATACCCATCTTTGCCATCACAGATAGTAACCTTTCCTTTTTCATACTCCTCATTATACCTCAGTGATATATGGTAGAAATCAGTTCCAGATGAACCCAGGATTCAATATTAATGCTAAGGTAATAAACTTGGCTGCAGAGGGAAATAGTATTATTCATCATGCAAGATGTGATATGACTGCTATGTGCCAGTGTTACCTTTTGGCAACATCTTGTTTTAAGTACTTGTAGGTAGGTAGGTTGGTACTCTCTTCATTTCTCCTTTACCTTGTTCTTTCCCACTCCTTCCCTCTCTCAGAGAGGAAATAATTAGAATTAGAAGGGATAGATAACACAGTCTGATGTATTATCCTAACTATTTCAGCATCTTTTCTCTTTTATTTTAACAGACCTGATGTGTCACGCATTTTTATTAATGTTGGACTAGGCTTCCATGTTGAATTAACCCTGGAGGAGGCAATAACATTTATTGACAAGAAACTTGGAATATTGAATGCAAAACTCTCTGAATCTACAAAGAAGTCAGCCAAGATTAAAGGACAGATCAAATTTGTATGTGAGGCACTTGGTGAACTACAAGGACTTGGTAAATGCAAGAAGGCATAGTGCCTGTAATTCCATTCATAAAGTTGTCGTAATATTATTGATGCAGTAATATAAGAGAGGACACAATGGACTTGTCAGTAAGAGTAGTATCTAATTT
The DNA here is from genome assembly GCA_038088735.1 of Panulirus argus. Lineage (NCBI taxonomy): Eukaryota > Metazoa > Arthropoda > Malacostraca > Decapoda > Palinuridae > Panulirus > Panulirus argus. The sequence goes on from JAYMFT010146473.1 coordinate 5,967, forward strand.
GACACAAGTATGGTGTATATCAATAATCACAAGTTTCATTTTATGGACATTACCATTTATATTTGGAAAGTATGCAGATACGACATTTCCATATATTGCCTTGAATGACATTACACAAGAGTTAGTGGGATATGTAGGGCCAACAGAAGATAAACTCCACTGGTGCCCTGTGATATCTCCATACCTTCAAGATACCATCCAGTTACTGAATAACAATGTGGAGTCCCTCTCAGATGAGCAGATGGTAAAGAAATATGATGTTCAAGTTGGTGGTGTTTGGAAGCCAAGAAACTGCCAGTCAAGGTACACTGTAAGTATTACTTAAGTACTTTGAACAATTTGTGAATTTAGTTTTTTCTACTTTTTTTGTATTGAACTGTGGAAATATGAGAATCTGAGAAGCCTGACATCCAGGCAGGGGCATGCATTTTTCTTTATTTTCTTTTTTATGTTAGCTGAGAAAGCATGGGCAGCTGGGGTGAGAGCAAATGAAGTGAGGGGAGTGGGTGAGGAATGGGATGTATTTAGGGAAGCAGTGATGGCATGTGCAAGAAATGCATGAGGCATGAGAAAGGTGGGAGGTGGGCAGATATAGCAAGGGTAGTGAGTGGTGGGATGACGAAGTAAAGTTGTTAGTGAAGGAGAAAAGAGAGGCATTTGGACAATGCTTTCAAGAAAGGAGTACAAATGACTGGGAAATGTTTAAGAGAAAGCAGCAGAAGGTGCATAAGACAAGAGAACAAATGGGAACATCGGTGAAGGGGGCACAACTCCTGCTTCTGGAGTAGTGCTATTCCTTCCTTAGTTCTTGTTCTCTCACCAACTCCCAAGACGTTTCCAAACCATTCTTCCCCTTTATCCTTGAACTTTGTTTCACTCAGAGCCAGAACATCCAGGTTTCTTCCCTCAAACGTACTACCTATCTCTCCTTTCTTCTCATCTTGTTTACATCCACATGCATTCAGACACCCCAATTTGTGCTTTCGAGGAGGATGAGCACTCCCCAGTTGACTCCTTCTGTTTCTCCATTTAGAAATTGAAATACAAGAAGGGGAGGGTTTCCAGTCCCCAGCTCCCACCCCCCCTTAGTCACCTTCTGTGATACGCGGGAAATACGTGGGAAGTATTCTTTCTCCCTTATCCCCAGGGAAAACATATGAACTATATAATTCTCAAATGTCATATAAGTAGGGGTCAGACTGGGTTGATACATACTCGCAAAGTTTGGTTTTCTGTCTTAATAGTAAATGATTTTTGTTTCACAGGTAAAATGATTACCATAACCAGTTTTATAGATTCGCTCTTGGAGCTCTTCAGTCTGACATCCCAGATGTTATCACTGTCAGTGCGGGTATGGTCTCTGGGTATCACAATTCTCCTACAGCTTCTAGTCCTCTTGGCAGTGCTCATCTGCATGTGCTGGTTTCTTATCAAGTTTGTAAGTATGCTGAAAGATTATAATGATATGTATAATAGTAGGGATGCATTGCACAAGAAGGGGAAGAAGTACACAGAGCTATGAGAAATGTTAGCTGTGTGGATTAAATTTTCTTAGCATCCCTACTTTATGATTGGATACTGTTCATTTAAGAATAATTACTCTTCTTCAAATCATTACCATTTATTGCTTAAACCATGGTTTTTTAAAGCACATATTACATGTAATTCATAAAACCTACAAATTATTTTTGTTAGACATTTTTGTAAATTTAAGTGAATGGAAGAGTAAAATGCCTGAATAGATAGTAAAAGCTAGAACTTGTTTAAATCATTTCATAGATATCAAAGAGCAATGTTTTGTTTGTTTTATCTAATTATATACCTCAAAGGTATATGCTTAATTACTTTTTTTGCTTTCACAGTGTGTGTATGCATTGCGGAAAGGTGAGCCAGGATATCTTCACGTGGCATTCTTTCATCCTTACTGCAATGATGGAGGTGGTTGTGAAAGAGTCCTTTGGTGTGCTATAAGATCCCTGCAAAAAAAGTGAGTGACATCCAGTATGGCCATTATTAGAAAATCAGTGTACATGTTCAGCTTTACCTCTTTAATCTGTATCTCTTAATACAACCTCTTTTCTCTTTCTTAAATGACATTTCTCTATCCCGTCTTTGTATATTTTCATCATTTCACATCACACATCAGTTTTACCTACCTCCGTTCATTCCTATCTATTTATATCTCTGATGCCCATTCCCTCAGGGAACTCCTATCAAGGGGTGGTCACGGCAAAAGTCTCCACTTCTTGTCCTTAGGTGCCTCCCATGCATATGCCATTCCACACATACTTCCTATGTTTCTCTCCCTCCACTATTCCTCCTCCCTGTTTGCTCATGTCATAGGTGGTCTTCCACTCACACCAACCCCTTTAATTATACTATCATACACTCTCCTTGTAAACTCCCACTCTTGCATTCTTTCCACGTTCCCAAACCTCCTCAAAGTATTACGTTTCACCCATTCTGCCGTTCCACAATTCACTCCCTTTGCATTCCTTCCCATACCACATCTCTCATACACCCTTTCATATCTTTCTTCATCCCATCTAGTCACACCAAATGCTCTTCTCAAATAAGTCATTTCCACAGCCTGAATTCTTGACCTCTGTGCCTCATTCCACGTCCATGTTTCAGCTGCATAGGTTAGGGTTGGGAGGACTATGATGTCCCCTAATCCTCTCTTCACTTCCATACTTACACCTCTACCCTTCATTATTCTATTAAGGGACCCAGTGACTCTTCTACCCTGTACTGCTCTCTCCCTTATCTCTCCTTCTATATCACCACACCTACCCAAGACAGCTCCCAGATGCTAAATTCCCTCACTTCTTCCAGTCTTTTTCCCCCATATCCACAACTCAATTAAGTACACTTTCTTCTTTCACTCTATATGGTTTTACAAAATCTATACTTTTACTCCATTTCCTTTCAAATGCCATTACTTTATTTTTGCTTGCATTTACCTTCACCTTTCTCCACTTACGCACATTATAAAACACTTATAACCTTCTGCAACTCCTCTTCACTCCCCGCACACAAAAACAAAATGTTCCGCAAGCAGGCTTGTCACAATCCACCATATCTCACTGCCACACTCCATCTCTGCATCCCTTTTCCCTAGTTTTGCTTTCATCTCTCTTATCACTCCATCTGTATATATATCAAAAAGCCATGGTGACATCACACAACCCTGCCTCACAGCTACATGTATCCCAGAACTTTCACTCAGCTCTCTATCCACTCTTACACATGCATTTGCTCCTCTATAGAAGGCTTTTACACTATCCAATAGTTTCTCCCTACACCATGTAACCTTAACACATCCCACAAAGCATTCCACTCGACTCTATCATATGCTTTCTCCAGATCCATAAAAGCTGCATACAACTTCTTGCCTTTCGCTAAATACTTTTCCACGGTCATCTATACTACAAAAAACTGATCCACACATCCCTTACCTTTCCTAAAATCCCCTTGCTCTTCACTTATTCGGCATTCAGCCACTTCCATCACTCTATCAGTTAATATTCTTGCATATAGTTTTCCTGGTATATTTAATTGATTTATCCCTTATAATTGCTACATACATCCTTAGCACCTTTTCCTTTTAATAAAGAAACAATAATAGCTTTCACCCATTCCTTAGGCACAACCTTCTGTTTCCATGCTAGATTACATATAAGATGCATCCACTCTATCACACTTTCTCCTCCACACTTCAGCATTTTAGCTGTAATCCCATCCACTCCAGGTGCCTTCCCTACCTCCAGCCTCATTATTGCACTTCTTACCTCCCTCTTTGTTATAGGCCCCTTGCCCTTGTATCCTCCTCCTTCCATCCTCCACACCCATGCATGTAACAGCTGCTGCCTCCCCTTCTCCCACATTCATCACTTCTTCAAAATACTCTTTTCATCTTCCTTTCACTTCCTTTTGATTCAGCATTTCCACTTCCTTACTTCTCACATCAACATATCCAGTCTTATATCCACCTCTTTCCTTTTTCATCTTCCTGTATGGTTTCTTATTATGATGGCTGGTCCTGCTTATGATTGTCCTTTTATTCAAGAAGAAATCTAGTGTTGTTTGTTTACCCTTTATTGTCTTCTCATGGTGGATTTCTTTATGGTCCTTGATTTCAGCAAGGATATTTTGGGCTATCTTTGAACTACTTTCTGTGTTTGGTTTTCCTAGTAAAATATAGCAAAACCAAGGTCATTGTAATGAAATGCTTCAACTAACCACTTGCTGGTGAGAGAATGTATTTGTTCAACCTCCCTTTCTTCTACTACCACCTCTTTCTGGTATTCCATCTCCTCTTAAAGAAGATTTCTGTGTGATTCTGGCAACTCCTCCTCATCACCCTCCTCAACCTCATCAAAGCCTTTTTTTTTTTTTTTTTTTTTTTTTTTTTCCCCACACATTCTTGATATGTTGATGTTAACATCAAAACCATGAAATCCATAAAGAAACATTCTCTTCTTACAAGCACTGGTGATTCTCTTCCAGGCCTCACTGATGATCATGATGGTATCCCTGATGGTGAAAGACTTCCAGAATTCCTTCACAGTCATCTTGTCATTCTCTGTAGCCTTCATGAGCTTTGCAGGTGTTCTCCTTAAATAGTAGGCCTTGAAAGTAGATATCTTCCCCTGGTCAGTTGGCTGGATTAGAAATGTATTGTTGGGCAGAAGAAAGACTACTCTGATGTTTTCTCTAAGGTCCTGTATTGAAGGTGGATGGCCAGGGGCATTATAGATAAGAAGGCAAAACTTGAAACATATTCTCCCTCACACAGTACTCATTCACCTTTAGATTGAGTTTTGTAGCAAAATAATCACACAAAACTTTGCCTGTTATCTACCCCATTGAATTAGAATAATAATAACAGGCAAAAATTGCTTCTCATTCCCTTAAGAGCCCTAGGATTTTCCAAATGGTAGACCATTAATGGTGTGAGCTTGCAACACCTTTGGCACTGTACCTCACAAGCAGTGTAAGGGAATCATTGGTAGCTATGAATCCTGGTGTTGTCTCCTCTTCAAAGGAAATGAATGTTCTAAAAGTCATTCTCATTCAAAATAATCTGGTCTCACCTGCATTACAAATCTACTTAGGAGAATAACTGCCTTCCTTGATAATGGTCTTGAGTGTTCTCAAGAAATTTTTGATAGCAGCAATATCTGCAGAACCAGTCATCTTGGTATTGTGATAATTGTAGTGTTTCCAAAAATTCCTGAACCAACCAGAAATTGCTTGAAATGTCTTTGCTACTCCTTCCTCCACTGCCAATTCACCGAATATACTTCGAGCCTATGCTTGTATGACAAGCATGCTGTTGGGAATATTTTCATGAGTTTTGTATTCATTCCATATGGTCAATATTCATTCTATTCTTTCCATAATTGAACTTCGGGAATAATAGGTCTTAGATGCAATCATTAATGTACACTCTCTGGCCTTCTCTTCATTATCACAGATAGTCCATGAGGTAGATTCAATAAGTCCAAGTGTAGACCTAATATCAGCTGTTTGTTTACCTCTCATAGCATTTGAGCAGTCATCTTAACCACAGTGGTGATGGCCTCATACTTATTAGCACCAGAGATACCAGAAGAACTAAAAGGATGCTTTGGCAGCATGATGCAAGGGGCAAAACACATGCAGGATACAATGTCCTGCAGCACCAAATACTGTTGCAATTTGTGAGTGTAAACTATATATGTGCTGACGACTGCAAGGTGAGAAGCTGCATGCCCATGCCACACATATGTGCACTTCTCGTATGGCACTGGCAATGCCACACTACTGCGTTGCCAGCCCAATGATGAGCAGATTAATCCAAACATATGCCTATGGTAATTAACAGAAAAGTATAAATGAACCATGCACATTATTCTAAAATTGGCATAAATCAGTCATGCATAAATCAAGAGGTCCCTGTATTTAATATTTTTCACATTGATAGTGAGTGTGGTATATAGCTTTTCCTCCTTGTTTTTAGCATGCCTGGTGATTGCAGATGCACATAAACTTGCAATCCTGATTCAAGATACCTTGTCAAGACACATATGCTCTTTACTTTTCTGTGTTTACTTCTTCACAAGCTCCCCATTAGTGATTGGTCTCTCTTTCTCAACAGTATATGTAGCCACATGAAAACTTACTCACATAGCAGACAGGGTTTCTGTGACACTTTTTAAGATTATCTTTCTGTAGAGACAGATTTTTTAATGAAATTTATCTTCATTCACACCTCCCTTTAAAATAAGTTGTTCTTGTCATGAGATATGGTGAATACCCCTAACACTATATCCCTTAAAACTGAGGCACTTTCAAGGCAGGAGTTAATTGCTTCATCCTTAAATGAAACAGAAAAATAATAATTGCTTGTCCTATCACTGAATTCACTGTACTCATCTTGTATTTTTGAGTTTATTCAGAGTGGAAGGTTTTCATGCAGGCATCTTTTTTAAATTAGCTTGAAAAGAAGTAATTTTTTAACTCTTCATAGGCAAAGACTATAAAGCCATTGTAAATATGTTTAATGATAGTCTCACTAAATGTTTTTTTTTTTTATGTTGAAGGCTTCAGTCACTACAAAAGTCCACAACAAGGCCGGGCCCTTATTAAAATATAGAGAGAGTTGAGAATTTGGGAAAAACAGATGGGGAAAGTATTTAAAAATTTTTGAGAAAGTGAAAAACATGTCTCTTGAAATGAGCCAGGTCATAGTTATTGGGAAAG
>JAYMFT010146484.1:0-12713 GCA_038088735.1 Panulirus argus
CTCTCTCTCTCTCTCTCTCTCTCTCTCTCTCTCTCTATATATATATATATATATATATATATATATATATATATACTTTTTCTTTGTATGGGCTGGGACAGGAGGATACTGTTTACGTGGGGATGTAAACAACACTATGTAGGCAGTCACCAGATTGCACATACAAACAGGAACTACCACGCACACACAGACACAGACACACACACACACACACACACAAACTTACGCACACAGATGCCTACAAACACACGCATACTCATGCACAGTCACACACACACACGTATACAGAAGAAAGCACAAACAAGAGTACAAAAAGGAGATCATCCGAGCCGTGATTCGACTACTAAAGACCCTGCAGGCATCTGTGACGAGACAGAACGCGGACACAAGGCAAATATAAACCAAACATCAAGCTGATGCAAGTCACCCCAGCGTCCTTCACCCTGTCCACACACACACACACACACACACACCCTGCCACTCTAACACACTGGGTAAGTGTGGAGTGAGAAGAAAGTCCACACCGTCGGGGTAGTGTAGTGTGACAGACGTCCCCACTGTCACAATGACCTCATCACACTTTGGGGAGCGTGACAAACGTCCTCACTTGTCACGCTGACGGCAGCACGCTAGGTTAGTGGTGACGCAAAAGTCACCCCAAGGAAGGGAGCGGGGGGGGGGGATTGTGACAGGGGGGGGTCCTCATACCTACGAACGACTGTCGATTCCAGCCACAACATTAGGCAAGCCAGTTTGTGAACCTATCCCGAGGAGCGAATGACCGATTTTGGGTATGGCGCTGGTACACAGACACAGACACACGCACATACACACGCCACCGTTCACACCAGAGGCCCAAGTCGGGAGAGGAGAGAGAGGGACGTCTGAGACCGGACGACCATTTAAGGTCACTAAATCCTACCCAGGCCCCGGCGTTCACGAGCCACAGGACTTCAGGTGAGGAAGAGCAGCACTTCCCCTTTCCTACCCGGCCTGCGTCACGGGCCTGTGTGGACCGAGGCTTGCGGGTCAAGGCGAGCCGAGGTTGGTTACCCGGCCAGGTGGTCTGAGGCCAGGTACGAACAGGTGGTGTCTCCGGCTGCCATATACGGCAGTCAACACAGAGACAGCCAAGGCGCGGGTGCCCGCTCCCCCTCCCCAATGCCGGGGTTACTGACGTCTCACTCCGCGGGGCACCTTCCCTGCGACGGGGGCGCTGCACCAACAGCTGTATCAACAGTGAATCACTGCTTCTTCAACGTCTATAAATAATGCTATTGAACTCCTTACCCTTAATTACCTTTGCTTGGTGTCGCTGGTTCTTCAAACATCTCTTATTTACCTTCGTTTTCTGATAATCACCGCACTGCCAAAATTTCACGCCGTGTGCGATTTTCTTTCCCTTGTAACAGTGGGTAACTTCAGTCTCACTGCAGCGAAGATGGTGAACTGCATCTCGAACTTCAAGAGGAGAACGTTATTACGTTTATAACTAATTCACCTGGGTGCATATTCGCGATACAACTTGACAATCCACGGTTTTACTGTCCGCGCTAGTGAGAATTTAAGCTCTACACGGAGGTGAAGGACCTGTCTCTCGTCTCTTTCCCTCGAGACAGCCAAGACAAGGGTGATCCCTGAAGGCTTAAAACCAGCCCACATAGTTATACTCCACAGTGGACGAAACAAAGTCCGTGAAACGATAAAATAATACACAAAGAAATAGCACTAACATGACGCATCCAAATCTTTTGAAAGTCCGAAGGTATAAAGGGAACGTCTTCAAGAATTCAACAGCCTTATAGCCCTGAGCAACAACAGCTCCCAAGGAGGGAAGATGATGCCTCCCACTGCCTACGAAACTGCAGAGGTACAAGAAAACGGTACAGACGAAATACAGCGACTTGGCAAAAGTCTGTGGCAAAGGCGAACGTACTGCCAAAAGCAAACGGAATCCGTTAAACGGGAATAACTGTTAAGAGTGGAAAGGTACATCTGCAACTTTCTATAATTTAGAGTTTATCAGGTTGTTGTCTAAACAGTGCACGTCAATCAATTCTTCCAATGGAACCACCGAAAACAGCATACTACTTAACGAGACAGGCTTAAAAGAGAAGAAATAAAAACTACAACTACCTTCACATCACGGAACTGAAATGAATAACATAAAAATAACAACTCCTCATGACCTTACCATCAGCAAGCGAGGCAGAACAACTATTGCTTCTACCATCCCAACAGCCTGGTCCTAGCCTGGGCTTCAGAGGCACAAGACCCCACGAAGACTTCCACAGGCTGGATTTTGCAGATCTAAGACGAGAGAAGCTCTTGAACACTCCAAACGAGAATCCTCTTTGCAAATTTCTCCCTCACGACAGGCGAAATTTCTGCGGAAAACATACAGACATCTTCCAGTGCTCGTCGTGACTTCGTTTACAGATGAAACCTCCTGAGAACGACTGAAGCAGTGAGGCCCTGCTCTCTGGAACGCAGACGGGACTTCCTGCATGTATTGGAGACAAGTGCCATCCACTGGAGAAATTCAAGAACTCACAGGACCTACACAGTGTGCTTGACCAGGTAGATCCTGGAAGGTATCTAAGATCCACGGGGCGCGGCCCTTAGCAGCGTCAGAGATCACAGGGACATCGACAACAATGAGGTTGGTCCCTGGTCAATTTTGGAGAGTGGACGAGACCTCAAAGCCAATAAGCAGGTGACCAAACAACCTGCGTTCTTCAGGAAACAACAACTACATTGATTTGCCATTTTCCTAAATATGATTCAGAACGCCCAAAGTGACCAATGTGGTGTTAAGGCGTGACAATCTTCTGGCATTCAGCGCTCGCGAAACCCTAGTTCGAGCTGTGGACCACCACAGCACACGTCCCGTGTGTCATTCCCAGAACCTCCGCTCGCAGTGGATCACTGGAACGAGTTAAATCCCTGGAGTAACCTAACTACCGCGCCGTCATGCAAATGAACGTGGAGAAATATCATTGTGCCATTATACGAACGAGCAAGAAAGTGTTGTTGCCGGACTCCGCCTGCAAGGGGTTTACATCGCGGGTGTACAGTCTCGTCTGAGAACCTCTCACTCTAAAAGACCATCATTTCCCTGCTAATGGAAGTAGCGGAAGAGCCTTGGAGCTGCAGGATTAATCTAAGGACCCTTTCACGACAGGGGTCCTGCGGCAGCCATGAATAAAATATGAAGAAAAATAATCCTGTACTCATATGCCGTAAAACTTAACTCACATCGGTCCCCTACTTTATAAATAAAGAAAGTATACGGTGCTTGCACAATCATTTTTTCATTAAAGAAGAAAAGAGAAAATGTTGAAACCTTGAACGGATTTAAATTTGGGAATTTAGGGAAAGTCTACGGCGACGGGAAAGGGGACAAAGTGGTTACTCCTAAGTCAAGCAGGCCAGCATTTCTCCCCCTCACCCTCTCTGTCCACACCGAGGAAAGAGTGGGGCAAAACGTAAGGTATGGGCGACGGCGTGTGGTATGCCAGGCACGTATACCCTTCCACCTGTTTATTTATAGTCCCTTCTCGGTGCAGGGGAAGAAAGGGAAAGGGAGAAGCGGAGGAGGGAAGGAATGGTAAGGCAAGAGGGGAACGGAAGGAAAAGAAAGGAATGGAGTCAAAGGCAGGGGGGAAAAAAGGAACTAAGAAATCAATGCAAGACTGATGGAGGCGAAAACACAGAGACAGAAGAAAGACATGAATGAGAAAGGCACGAATGGGAGAGGAAGGAGACGAGGAAAAGACGGAAATGGAAACGAATGAAGGTCGGTGGGTGGGTGTGTTGGCGCGTGGGTGGGTGGGTGGGTGGGTTAAGTAGGGGGCAGAACAGCGAGAGAAAGAGACAGACGGTTTCAAAACTTCTCAGTAGGCACTTTGGAGATGTCTCCTTTAGTCCCACTGGTCGATCTACTGTAAGCCTTTCCTGGGATGTTTCCGATTCTCCAGGACGGCGCTAGCGACAGAGGGCGAGCGAGTGTGTGTGTGTGTGTGTGTGTGTGTGTGTTTGGAGGGGGATGGGGGGCAACCGAGAACTGGTGCACACGGTGGAAGGAAGAACAGGAAGACGCGAGGGAGATGAAAGAAAAAAAATGTATACAAAAAAAAAGTAAATGAAATGGTGATGGGGGAAGATAATATATATCAAACGTACGTAACAGAAAAGAGGAATAGTTATAATATGGCTCCTCAACCAGTATACTGCTTGGTCTGACAACTAGCTAACTGTTCTGTGGCTTCACTGATCAGTCAGGGGCGTTTGAGGTCGTGACCCTCCCCCAGTAGGCCTCTGTAACCCTCCACAACCCGGCTGGTCAAGACAGACACGCTTTGTGCATACTTCTGTGCTGGCGAGTTTCTGATGCTCTCCTTTGGGTCCTTAGTTAACTTAAAAGTTTCAACAACTTATACGAGGTTCTGGGCCGCGGATGTTTGCGCTGTCTCCTCGTAATACAGCGTGTACGTTACCTTCTGATGTTAGAAGCGTTATATACCAAACTCCTCCAAGGCTGTTACGAGTTCTGAGAGTAGACTTGGAGCCCAAACTTTACCGAACGTTTTCATAAAGTGAAATATGATGAATCTCTCCCAATTGAGCTTCCAGCTGGTCCCTAGAGTTTTGACAAAGTGATCGAGACAATTTCGACCTCGAATGATCCTGACGGAGTTTTGAACACGGCAGTTTTAATTCAAGGGTGATGTGTGATCAGAAAAAGTATTCCTTGAAGGGTGATATAAGTACAAAAAAAAAAAAATCACTTAAAGTGTGATGCAAGTAGAGGAAAAGTATTACTGGTCAACAAAGTATAAGTGCTCCGAAGAGCGTCACCAGCAATTCTCCTTCCCTCGTCCAGAGGATTCGCAGAATCCAGCCTACCGTCTTTCTCTGAACTGACAACCGCTGCTGAGCTTAAAAAGTTTAGGCCATACAAGATCAACATTTCAAGGTCTCTTACATTTCTCTCCTTTTATATGATGATTTGTGTGGTAAGAGGTGGAAAGGCGGAAGGGATACAGATAGCAGAAGGCACACAGATAAATTAAGGAAACATATAAGAAAATTAGATGTCATATATCATCCCATCCACCGGGGGACAGAATCAGAGAGAGAGAGAGAGAGAGAGAGAGAGAGAGAGAGAGAGAGAGAGAGAGAGAGAGAGAGACCCATGTATATATATACAAGCCTCAAACCATATTTCTCCCGAGTAATGTCGTGTAATCATCGGCCACTAGAGTCGAGCTTTACATTACAGAGAGTGAGTAACACACGCGTAGCGTTCTCCACAGCGGTTTACAGACGTATACCTCAAAGCTATACGGGATGAATGCAAACTACAACCTCAAAGGTGTCTATTAATACACACAATATTATTACAATACTCTTGGAAAAAATATACATATAAGAAGGCGATTGATACGTATAAAAGGTGATCATACTTCATAATCTGAAACTTACGTCCTGCAGACTTTCCGAGACAAAGACAAAAATGTAAAAATGCGAGGCAGTTGTGTGGTTCTGATGACACATCAGCAGTAAATGTTGTTGCTGCTGCTGTTAAAAAAAAAAGAGGAAAAAAAAAATGTTGGCCCCGCGTTGGCAGCTCCAGGGGGGAATTATCTAGTAAATTAATTTGACATTTTGCAGGCGAGCTGACTGGAGTCTAGACGATGATGGTGATACAAAAAAGTAAAAAGAAAAACTATTGTTACAGCTGATGAGACGATGATTCCCCCAAATGGCCATGAGCCTTTCATACGAAATGAAGAGCTGAAGAGGAAGAAAACGGGAGAAGAGTGAAAAAATGAAAAAGAAAATGAGGGAGAGAGAGAGAGAGAGGAAGCCCACCCAGACCGGTGGAACATGACCTCGTTTCCCAAACAACACCAGGGGAGCCCCATGCCCGAATATAAGCACCCGGGAGCAGGGCGCGGCTGCTCCTGCTGGTGTCCAGCCCCCGCGCCCGAGGTCCTGTGACTCACCAGGAGACAAGTGCGCGCCAGTCACCAGGCTGCAGACGGGCGGTGACTTCACCAGGTTTCCAGATGTCTGGCCCGGCCAGAATGCACAGGTGCGAGATCAGCAAGCTATGCAGTGTGACGTCACCAGGCTATCTGTAGCTGCTGTGCACTCGAGGCTGACATCACCCAACCACTGGTTTGACCTTATTACGACGCAGTGATGATGTCCCTCAGTGACGAATGTCATCAGTAAATTAAAGGTCTGACATCACTAGCCCTACATATGATGTCCCAGGGCTAAAAACAGACATCATCAAATTACAGGTCTGACATGACTTGCTACTGATGTCACTGATGCCCATAAGACACAGCTGACATCATAAATCTACTGGTCAGACATCACCAGGCTACAGGGATACTGTCACTCAATTAGTAACACCTCAAAAATGACTCAGAGATAAACAGATACTGTAACAACAGCCAAAATTCATAATTAATTCAGAATATGACTGAATTCAGAATAAATTTATTCCAACGTAACTAAAAAATAAAACCAACCTTAACAGGCAGAAAAAAAAAGATAACTTAACTCTAAAGCATCCAACAGGTAATTCAAATATAACTAAACAGAAGAGAAAAAATTTTAACCTTCAGTAGGTATCACTTATACAAAAAAGTAATAATAACAGCCCAAAGATAACGAAACTTTTCTATGAAATTAACAAAAAAGTTAAATCTAACTCAAATATAAAACGAATTCAACTGTAAAAGCATGACTTGCAAGTTACTAAAAAAGAAAAGAAGCTTTATGAAACTTTAAACAGAAAAATGAAAAAGTCTCGAAAGATACAAGCCATTAAAATGAGAGAAAAAAATATAACACGGATAATATTAAATTACTTAAAAATACAAAAATAAAATCAACACAAACGCGAGTGCTCGAACGTATTGCCTCCTGTGCGTTATAAACGGCAACAAAAATCCCAGGAATCGGGGAAAAAAAAAGAGGAGGGGTGTGTGGTTGGTGGAGGTGGGGGTCTTGGAGGTCCTTGGGGGTCTAGAGCGACCAAGAAGAGAATAAACATTATATTCTTTTTCTTTCTTTTTTTTTTTCAACGACGTCGACCAAACTCGTGCAGCGGATCCTCAAGCACCCCCATCAACGCACCAACCAACCCTCCTCCTGTCTTCTTCACTCGACTGCTAAAAAGCAAATACCTCTCCAGCCACTTGACCACGGGGCTGAACATTTGCGGAGAACCTTTCATCTGCGGGCACACATAACTCTACGATCAACGTGGATTACATATGCTCCGAGTACCTCCAGCCGGAGAGGATCTTCCTTCCCCCCTTCAGCGTATTTGACTTACAAAGACCACCGGTGTGCGTTTTTCCTTTATCATTATTTTTTCTACAATATACAATGCTCCATCCTGAGATTAAAATTCAACGGCTATGGCCGCTGGCGGTGGGGAACTTGGTTTCAAATTATACCCAGAGGCTCAAAATCCTTTTTTCATTTAGGACCAGACTGTATATAAATATTTTTTTTCTCTTTCTCCCATATCATAAAAAATATATTACGCGAGAACTTCCAATATTCATCATCGATCACACCCACTCTTGACCGAGGGAAACTTCTACAGTGCCCGACGTCTACACGCACCGCACCATCGCTGTTCTTCTTCACGGTGCTTGCATCAGTCTTACTACCGTACTTCATTATACTTTACGATGGTTTAGAATGTTTTCTACCCCCGCATCTCGGTCTGGGACCTTTACCCTACTCGGTGAATGAATATCTGGTAAAGTCTTCGGGAAGTCTTCTGCCCCTAAAGCCCGGGCTGGACCCAAGGAGCTGGGTTGGGTTCTTGGTCGACGAAGCTGTTGGAAGTCGCCAGCCCTCAGGCCCACACGGCCCCTACAGCCAGGCTGGTCTGGTACACTGGTACATGTGCAGTCCAGTGTACTCTTGAACGTCTATACTGAGCATCCCATGCTCTTTCTGATGAGAACAGAGGCAAGGTGTTGAAGAGACTTGGGCCCCGGATGTTTAAGGTGTTCTCTCTCTTTTAGTGCATGAGGCAACTTCGGATTTCAAGAGCTAGCATTTTACAGCCTTCCACGCGTGTCGTGCCAGTGGGACGTTATTGTGCGATCGTGGTTTTCTAACCCGTCGTTGTATTATCTACGTTGTTCATAGTCTAGGGATATACGAGATGTTTACATTTAAGGGATGAAAACCAAACAGCTAAACTTCTACAACGTAACTAAGATAAAAGCTAAAGAAGAAAAAAAAGAAAAATCAAACATAAATCGGACAACGGTCATCTCTACCACAGTCACTCAATAGCTGACGCTAGACTGCCGCAAAAGGAAAAGCTGACAAATAGCAGGCTGACATACCCAGAGTACCAACGAGTCTCACTACATCCTGGTGACTGGGGCAAAGAAGGTCCGCCCTCTTGTGTGACACTTCGTAAAAGACTAACTCACGGGCCTAAGACCACTTCATTTTACGCTACTCCGAGAGGGGCTGTAAGCAAGATGGAAAATAAGAACTGGGGGGGAACCATGGATAGAGAATAGCACAGGAAAGACATAGGGAGGGAGAGACTTGCCCAGAGCCATTACATCTGTCAAGGAGGCGAGGATGTCATCTCCTGTTTCAAGACAAATAGGCCTTCAGAACTAGGGGGCCTCTCTGGTGGGTCTGATCCCCAGTACTAGTGTAACTTGAGATAGTCGAGCACGTAAGGGAGAGGAAGAGGGATACTGAATAAACAGAGAAAGAGGGAAAGAGAGAGAGAGAGGTAAAACGATGGCCTTTTCTCTAAGAGACCATAACAACAGAGAGCGAGTTCAGCTGAAGAAAAAGAAAAAAAAAGAGATCAAATCAGTTAGGAGTGTGATCATGACAGCCAGGAACTCGTTCTGGATGTTTGACTTCAGCTGCAGATCGTTAAGGTGGGAAGAAAGTAAAGCCCTCGGCTCCACCGGGATCATCACGGGGTAGCCCAACTAATTCTCGTGGTGTACATTAGATGATTTCAGTACATTAAAGTGAAGGCAGCAATGCTTCGTCGCAGGAAGTCATACAATGCGAAGGGCTGTACATTTATGAAGAATAATATACTATTAATCACCATACGATGCTGTGTAAGTTACATGTCACGCTGACAACCATAAATCAATTACTGTCTCGATGTATACACCACCAGATGCCACAGAGCAAGAATTAACACGATAAATAAATAACGTTGAAACTTGCATCGGAAACCTGAGGAATTCTATCCCAAATGCAATTCTGTCTAGTGAATTGCAATCTTACCACAACTGAAGTATACAATGACGAGGAACAATGTGGTTGTTAAGAACTAACAGGTAGCATGCTAGATGAGCAAATACGCACTAAAGAACTTTTTCTTTTTTTGTAAAACTCCAACAAGTATGCATGAAGTAAGCAAATAAAAGGAGCAAATAAAAAAGCGCAACATGTAAACCTGGTCTTGGACCAAGCAGGGGTAAGTAGAAGACTTCTGAAACAATCGCAAGGTATACGTAATGCAAGGTAACGTGAGGGTAGAAGACCTCTGAAAACATCGTAAGGTTTATATATATATATATATATATATATATATATATATATATATATATATATATATATATATATAAGGTCCAAAGCCGGTGTTGAGAATGAGATCTGCGGAACCAACAACGGCATATTTAAATAACACCATTTTTGAGTGGAACATCTATTGGTAAAATTTCACATAAAAACAAATACTATTCATACACTCGTATTACTGATATGCAGATGGCCTCTATCTACATCCCCACCGCGAGATATATATTCAATGGATTTAACAACAACCACAGAAACTCTGTAAAGATTAACAAAGACCTGTCGATCATTCCCTGAAATACGAATAATATTTCGCTGAATCAGATCATGGAGAAAGACTCGAACTTATATTTCGTTTCTTTTTATCGGACACGATGATGTATCTATCAACACACAGTATCTGATTTTAGTTCATTAATTTCTTTCATTCAATCTAATCGCGCAGATGACATGTGGCCTCAGCTTAATTTCTGAGAGATGGGCAAGCCAACAGGCGAAGTGTCCGCCACAGAGCCGGCATGCTGGATGACGATGACTGAAGAAAGACGGCCCAATGAAGACATAATCCGCAGCACCTCCTCTGTCCCAGACGGACCCACCCAACGCTGCTCTCTGCTCGCATTACCATAACGAAAATGAGGAAAACCGACGAACTTGAAAAATGTCCATCGCGTTTCATTTTGCTCGCATCCAAGCAGTGACCCCTTGGATGCGACAGCCGGCCTTGGCCTGGCCTTTGGCCTTGACCCTCTAAGGTTCGGTCACACGTCATCACGCCACCGTGCCCAAGGGACGAAACGTACCAAAAGCACCAAAACCCGTGTCCACTTAAACATAAACGCTAGCAGTATTAAAAAGGATGAAAAAAGATCTGGAATGCCAAGTCTAATCTGCATACCAAAATAATCCCTTGCTGGAACGACAAACACGACAGACTGTATAAATTAAATCCCTGAAATTCCCAGGTGCCGGAGGCATCACCAGAGATGGTACGTAAGTCCTTCAAAAAAAAGAAGTAAGAAATATATCTCAGAAATCGCTTGAATTGTTCAGTGTATATTGATAAGTTTTTATCCATCCAGCTCAGATGCGTAACTTACGCAGGCGCGCAGGAAGCACAACGCAACAGCCTGGTGCACCAGTGTGCCACTCGGGAAGCTTGGTCATGAGCGGAGCTGTAATCCTCTCGCGAGAAGGATTATTAACGTTGCCATTCCAAGAGACTGGGCCCAGCCCGGGCTGTTAGAGGTGGCAGGAGACCCACCAAGGCTTCCCCAGGTATACACCAGTGGAGGAGTGTGGCACAGTCAACTAGCCGTTGATAGAGGCAAAAGCAGAACGCCAGAAGCAACAGATAAAAATCGAGAAAAAAAGGGATTAAATCCTCTGAGCACAACGGCAAGACCCTCGGGTATAATGACGGCGTGACCTTCCACCTCACCATTAATGGTCAGGTCAAAAGTCACGCGGCGTCGTAACGCCTTCCTGAAGGGGGTTGAGCCGAGGGGGTAACGTCCCCTGAGGCTCTTACGTAGGGAATTCCAGGACAAAAAAAAAGAAAAAAAAATAATTGGATCTCTCCATCGCGTCACCACGCGTAGCCATCACCGCGGCGAGGGAGCCGCAAAGAGCATTTGCACCATACGGTCGTCGGGCCACATCACGCCACATGAATTGTGACCCTTACTGCATCCACGAACAACCCGTCCTTCCCCTTCTTGAACGCTAAGGCAATTTTCCAGTCAGCGCGCAGGACTAAAGCACGTGTTAATGAAGGGACGTCCGGCAGAGGAGACCCTACGATTCCTTAAGCTCGCGTGTCCCCACACTGTGAACACGTCGTACATAATACGATTTCCATTTATTCTATTACTTGAAAGATTACCTTCTTTTCTTTTTTTCAGCATTTACGAGACGTTAGATTGAACCTGACTGCTTCAGACGCCTTCTCTTACACACGCACAGAATTACGGTCAGCCTGAGAGTATTTCTTTCCTTCTACCGTGAGAAAATGTTCTTCACAATCATTTCCACTCACACCAAACAAGAGGTAAAACACCTACTACGCCCTTCTTCCCCGAGAGTCGTACTTTTAGCGCTTAAAAATGTTCCCTTAGCATCTTGAGAATGTTCCTTGACGCCGGAGTTAGTTCCTAATTTATTGGAGAAGTTTCCTCTCTCAGTCGGGGACACGATCTTCCATTCTCAAGCACATGAGTTCCCATTTTACGAAAATAAGTAGTTTTTTCGATATATATATATATATATATATATATATATATATATATATATATATATATATATATAAACACACTCACACACACACACACACACAACAGCTCTGGACTCTCCCTGAATACGAAGACACGACCCCTGAACACGACGGTAAGGCCCTGAGGTGCAATCACTTTGCCCTTGGTCTGAACCTTAGAGACTCAAGGAGAAGGCAACCGTAACCAAAGGGTGGTGCCGTCGCGTTCAAGGGTCGTACCGTCGTGCTCGAGAATCGTTCCGTCGCGGCTCACGACTCGTACCGCCGTCCCCGAGGGTCGCACCGTCGCCTTCGTGCTCAGGGAGGGGAGGGTCGCATAGCACAGAGGTCGTGCCGCCCACCTCAAGGGGAACATATTCGCCAAAATAACATCGTCCTCCTGTGCTGGCCTCATCCCCCCCCCCCTAAAAAGAAAAAATATATTACTCGCAACATCACAACAATTGTTGGGTTCAGCTTGCTGAGAGGGGTTTCAATTTTTACAACTATTGTTCCCTGTACTGCCACTACAGTTGCTCCCTCCCTCCCTCCTTCCCTCCCTCCCGAGTTCCGCGCTATTGTTACCTCCCGTTTTCTGACTCCATAACGCTTTTTGTTCACTCCATTACCCGGCACAAGACTGCAGTTGAAGCTATTGTTAACGACCATCGTATATGTATAAAGGAGGACAAAAACTTTCCACCTAGTCTGTTGTCATCTGCAAAACTCCCAACAGAAAGGTGGGGTTCTGGAGTTCCCATCTGTTCTTGTCTGTGAACTAACAACCCTTGTGAAGTCTTTATGGGAGAAGGAAGGTAAAAGCATTATATGAACGACTATATATATA
>JAYMFT010146495.1:0-12712 GCA_038088735.1 Panulirus argus
GGACAAAAGTCCACATCAAGGCTGGGCCCAAATTGAAATATAGAGAGAATTAAGAAAGGGGGAAAAACAGACAGGGAAAGTATTTAAATTTTTGAGAAAGTGAAAAACATGTCTCTTGAAATGTATCTGTGTATCTCAAAGTACTCACTCCAGCTCCTCTTCACCTCTTCTTTGACTGTTTCCTCTTCCCCATCTGCTCCCATTTACCCTCTTCTTTTCCTCACACTGCTTATATCCTTCCAAAACATTTTCTTACAGAAAAACTATTAGTAATAGCTTGGTTTGGTATCTTGAAAGAAATAATCATATCACTCCTTTCCAAAAAGGTTAAAGAAAGTTTTGATCTACTGCAAACCTTTTGATACAGATATCAAGTGACATTTTGAAAGGATTTGTAGGTCATCATTATACATTAGGAGTGTCCTTTGATTTAGGGAGCCTGTGATACTACTTAAGTGGTATTTTAAGGTGATACCATAGAATCAGCCTTCAGGGTAAACAGGGTAAACTAATAAGGTTTATCTGAAATTTTTTTTGGAAATACTGAAAACTGCAAAAGAGGGTTGGTAGTGAGTATTCCTGAAAATTCCCACAGCAAGATTGTGTGCTCCAGGGCAGCATGTGATTTTTTATTCTTTTACCGACATGGCACACACAGATTACATGTTCCAGTCGAGACCATCTCATGTGAATGAAAAGTTTATAGAGAAAGTAGAAATTAGTCAGGGCCCTGGAAGGGCTCCTGAAGTGTTTGTAGACCTGAGTCTTAACGGAAGAAAGGTTATATGAAAAGGGGACAAAAGGAGGAAAGGAATTCCACACCTTGGCTGTTTAAGGGAAAGGGGAAGCATCATAAAAACCAACCCTCGAGTGGCTGGTCTCAACACAGTTGTAGGAAGCAGCAGTCAGATGTTTACCATGGGTCCAAACCTTGGGGATGGGGACACATGCAGACAGTTCACGAGAACATTGGCCAAAATGATACCTATGAAATATTAAGAAAGCAGCAACATTGTAGCATACAGAAAGGGAGGTTGAAGAGAGGTAATGCCTGGGTAATTAATGAGACAGAAGGCTTTTGATTCCACTCTAGTTGATAGAGAGGTGGAGAATGAGCCATCCGGAATATGTGAGCAGTATTCCATACCTGGGCGAGTAAACCCCCAGTAGATGTGAAACAGCTGCTCACAAGAAAAATATTTATGGCTTTTAGGAAGCAGACTTTGTGATGTTGACTATGTGGAGTTTTGTAGGACAGAGTGAAAGATATGGTTATGCTAAACATTATATTATTATTGGGTTGAAAAGTGGTGTTTTCATGTTCAATATGGGGAAACAGATGACTATAATAAGGCGACTTAGGGAGAAATTGCACTTATGCATTATTAAATTTTACAAGGGTACTGCTTCCCCAATCCGAAATGCTGCAAAGGTCTGAATTGAGATAGGAAATATGATCAGTACAAGAAAGAAATTGATTATTAAAGGGAGAAGTAGAGGGAAATTGAGTTGAAGTATGAACAAGTGGAATCATCAGCATAAGAGCTAAGATCATTTATTAAGAGAAGAAATAGAGTGTGTTCGGATAAAGCCCTCAGAACACATTGATAGTGTTGTAGACATTATTCTATGAAATGTTAAGTTACCCCTCTTTTGTTGGTGATATGGCTGTCTATTGCACATAATCTTCCAGAGTTGCTGTAAGACATTTTTATACTGCTATTGATAAGATTACTGATTGGGCAGATAGCTCTGGTTTTATTTGTTCTGAATAAAACACTTAAGTTTTACATTCTGTGAGATCAACTAAAAGATCAGCTGTTCTACCAGTCTTATTGTAAGACATTTTCATTTTACAAGCAGAATTTTGTTAGGCATGAATTTTGATAGAAGATTGACCTGGTCCCTCATATTAAAATAATTGAAAGTAATGTGGCAGATTTGCTAAACATTGTGAAGGTAGTGTCTCAGGATTCCTGATTAGCAGATAGGAAGACCGTGCTGAGGCTACATGATTCATTGTTTGTATCAAAACTGGATGGTGGTTGCCAGATATACTCATCAGCCACTCATGACATTGCAAAAATGAATGACATCCCTACTCTTGGTATTAGAATATCCACTGGAGCATTCTTACCGTTTAAAGTTGAAACTGTTTACTGTATGCAGATTATGGTAAGCTCTTTATGAATTTGGCAAAGAATCCTTTTTTAACTTGTATTACACCTTATATCACCCTCAGGCATTTCATTTCCAAAACTTCCACCTTCCTTTCTTTTGCATTTCTGGCCTAAGACTCACATCTATGCAATACTGTCTATTACTGTAACTTCAAGCTTATCTATCTTCACATATAATGCCTCTCTTCTGCTATATGAATCTCTACAACCCCCATGGTCCCATCTTCTGATATATACAGCTGATAATTCCTTCAGATTTTCCTCATTCACATTTGAACTCTCTTGTCTCAGCCCCCTGCTGCATTGCATTACCTTATCTTCATTCTCAGGACTCTTAATTTTTGCCTTTCATACACTTTCAAACTATCATTAGCTTTAGGAGTTTCTTTATGGAATCTCTCACTAGAACCATGTCATCTGCAAACAGCAGCTGATTTACCTCCCATGTCTCCCAACCTCTAGCATATCCAGCCTGACCTACACACAAAGGCAGTTGATTTTTTCCGCCCAAGTGCCTCTCCCTACTTAGAGAGGTTGTGTCAAGAACAGATAAACAATGGCCACATTTGCCATTTACCATTCTCTAGCTGTCATATATGGCCTCATTTGCCATTTACCATTCTCTAGCACTCATATTTAAGGTTGAAAAACCAATAATTTGGATAATAGTATTGTCGTATCCCTAGTGATAGGGAAGAAAGAATACATCATACACATTCCTAGTGTGTCACACAAGACAACTGAAAGGGGTGGGAGTAGTGGGTTGGAAACCCACTCCTTTTTATATCTGTCTCTAAAAGATGACACAGGAGTCAAATAAGGAGTTTTCATCTCCTGAAAAGCTTAGGCTGTGTGTTTCTGGTTCTACTTTGTTAATGTAGGTAATGATGAATAGATAGGAAAGAAAGAATTACTATAGTACTAAAAAAATAGCACTTCATTGCATCAGTGATGAGGATACAGATGTGTAAAGTACTGTAGTTTAATGGCCAGGCTCTTTGAATCAGAGGACTTTTATTTGAAACTGTTTCTGTTTCATACTGCTCAATGTTATGTATTATCATTTACAATTGTATATGTAGGCTATGGTTACAAGTTGGCACTGCAATTTTTTTATTATTATTATTATTATTATTATTATTATTATTATTATTATTATTATTATTATTATTGTAAAAAGGAAAAAGCCTTGTCATTAACGATAGGTGCTTCTAGTACTCTAATTTCACACACTTTTGTTGCCTGGTATATAATGCAGGAGACTTTTCAAAGGAAATCATGGAGTATAAACACTAGTTAAGTTTAGAATCCTGTGAGTTATGTTTATGGATGTTAAGATCTTGGCACTGAGCTGATCCGTGACAAAATGTTGATACTTGATGTAGGGTAGTGATAAAGTATGTAGTTTTAACTATCAGATTTGTTGGTAGACTTTTAAGAATATGATATGAAGAGAAAGGAAAAGCATGATGGAATGAAAGTGAAGAGAAAGGAAAAGCATGATGGGATGAAAATTTAAGAAACTTTATGGATAATTACGTATGTCATTTTGGAAAATGATAGATCTACCAGAAAATGATTTTGAATGGTGGGCTAAGGATATTTGATGTAAAGTTTTAAAAAGAGTAGTATAGAAGATGGTGTATATGAATTTTTATTGATTTGTGGGGAGCAAATGAGGATTTTTGAAAAATTATGAAAGGAAATTTGTAAGAGAAAAAGAACTGATTTTGGGAAGTAGGGAACTAGATGCAGAATACAGAAAATAGTGATAAGTTATCAGACAAGTCTGAAGATTGTGACAAGAGATGGAATATGTGAGAGTTACAAAAAGTCTTAGTACCTTAATCTTCGATTGAGTGTGTTCTATGTGGAGGGATCACTCCTCCGTGTGAGGTTTTCAAGAAAAGAATAAAACTTATCCCTTCAAGATCAGAAAATATTATGCCTTACACAGAACTTGTATGCTTTAATTTACTGATAATGATTTTATATGTGCAGATATTGTTAAAATGCCATCATGAGAGCTATACCAGCCACGTTACTCATCCTAATGGCTTTCACTACTCTTTGCCTTATCTCAAGGTTCCTGAGTGCACTTTGGCCTTTAATCATGTACAGTCCCCCATTATCATTATCACCACTGTAGATACCTGCATCAAGGTCTCTCTGATCTGATAAGTCTCGGATGTCACTGTCTGTCGAGAGAACATAGATTTTTTTTCTGTTTCATTTTGTTGCGAAATTAAGTTCAAGCCTAGGCATGATTTAGTTGCCTGGACTGGGATAATTCTTATGGCATGAAATAAACAAACTCCAGTTTGTAGTAGGGAACATAGTTATGTGAATTCATAGGTGTTTTTCAGGTTTTTCACGTGCATATTTTATATTAGATATCTTTGTGTTAGGGTTAAAGAACTGATAGTGATATAAGAGGTCAGAAGAAGGAGAATTCGTTACCAAAGATGAAGCAAGGCTTGCAATATACTAAAAACTAAAGCAGCTAAGGGTGTTCATGGGATTGTAAGCAATAT
The DNA here is from genome assembly GCA_038088735.1 of Panulirus argus. Lineage (NCBI taxonomy): Eukaryota > Metazoa > Arthropoda > Malacostraca > Decapoda > Palinuridae > Panulirus > Panulirus argus. Next base: position 4,715 of record JAYMFT010146495.1, read on the forward strand.
GATGAACCTTCAGTATATTGTAAGGCTTGCACCTTACCTAAAATTGAAGCAGCTAAGGATGTACATGGGATTATAAGCAATATGGTGAACTTTAGTTTATTTCATGGCAAAAGTTTGTGATAACTTGCATAGTCATGTGCTGGATGGCCTGACAAGTCATTTGCCTGATGGCCTGACAGAAGTAATGATTATTTCACCGTATGAAGATAAAAGAATTAAAGATGACGTACAAGTTAGAGGAATAAGATTTATGACTGTACAAGTTAGAGGGGTAAGATTTTCATCATGGTAGGAAAGATATGCATTAAGACTGACTGACTAATCATAGTAGGGAAGAAAAGATTACTGAACTCTATGTTGATGAACAAGGACAGCATAAGAAGGGAGGATGTATCTGCTAAATCTTACACTTAGTTAGTGGAGAAAGTCACAAGAAAAATAGGAAACTGTGCAAATCATTTGTTTAGGAAAGGTGTGTCATGAATGTGATTGGAAAAGACCTTAGGAATATTGACTCTTGTATGCCTGAAAGTCCTGTGAATGCTGTTTATAGATTTTGCTTTATAACTGTAGTGGTGTTTCATCAGAGTAAATGGCAGTTTGAGTGTGTGGATTGAAGTGAATGCAGAAATGTTTCAATGCAGTGTAATGCTTCATTTGTTAAACATTTTCATTGATGAGGTATTCTGAGAAATAAGAATAGGTGGAATGATTTTGGCTAGAAGCTTTTTTTCATACTAGATTGCCAGTTCATGCATTAGTGAGATAGCACCCGGAACAGATGAAGAAATGCCACATTCGCTCACATGCATTCTATAGCTATCATGTATGATGCACTGAAACCACAGTTCACAGTCAAGAACAAGGCCCCAGAGACCTTTCCATGGTTTACCCTAGATGCTTCATATTCCCTGTTCAGTCAACCCCAGCATACCACATCATTCCATCTCATTCTATCCCTTGCATGCCTTTCACCCTCCTGCATGTTCAGGCCCTGATTGCTCAAAGCCTTTTTCACTGCACCCTTCCATCTCCAGTTTGCTCTCCCAGTTCCCTTCACTTCTGACTTGTACCTCTTTGTCAACCTTGCCTTGCTCATTTTTTCCATTTGCCTTAGCCATTTTAACACGCTCCCTTCTGCTCTTTCAACCACACTTTTTATATCCACACATTTCTCTTACCCTTTCATTACTTAATCAATCAAACCACCTCACACCATATATTGTATGTAAACATTTCATTTCCAATGCATCCAACCTCCTCTGCACAGCTTTATTTATTGCCCATGTTGTATTGTTAGTACTACTAATTCTTCAAATGTACACATTTTTGCCCTCCGAGATAACATTCTTTCCACACATTCTTCAGTGCTCCAGAACCTTTGATCCCTCCCCCACCTTGTGACTCACTTTTGCTTCCTTGGTCCCTTTCGCTGTCATGTCCACTCCCAGGTATCGAAAACACTTCACTTTCTCCAATTTTTCTCCATTCAAACTCGCATCCCAACTAATTTGTCCCTCACCTTGCTGAACCTAATAACCTTGCTTTTATTCACATTCATTCCCAACTTTCTCCTTTCATACACTCTACCAAACTCAGTCACCAACTTCTGCAGTTTCTCACTCAAATCTGCCACCAGTGCTGTATCATCAGCAAACAACAACTAACTTACTTCCCAGGCCCTTTCATCCACCACAGACTGCATATTCGCCCTTCTCTATCCAAGACTCTCGCATTTACCTCCCTCACCACCTCATCCGTGAACAAACTGAACAGCCATTGTGACATTACATATCCCTGCCGTAGACCAACCTTCACGTGGAAACTTTCACTGATAAAAACTGCACATTGCTTTTAGCAGCTTACCACCCACACCGTATATTCATAAAACCTTCCACAAAGAATCTCTATCAACCCTACCATATACTTTCTCCAGATCCATGAATTTCATGTACAAATCCATGTCTTTTTTAAGTGTTTCTCGCACACATTCTTTAAAGCAAACATCTGATCCACACATCTCCTACCTCCTCTGGAACCACACTGTTCGTCCCCTATCTGATGCTATGTAAATGCCTTCACCTTCTCAATCAGTACCCTCCCATACAACTTACCAAGTATACTCAGCAAACTTATACCTCTGTAGTTTGAGCACTTACCTTTATCTGCCTTTCTACTACAGCTATTTAATGCAGCTTATATTCTGCTAGCAGAATAAAAGAAGTTACAGATAATGGAAAGCCTTCATGATGATATTTGTGTAGGAGGAGGATAACTAAAGATAAAATTGAGTTTTAGAAAGGTTCTGTTTTTCATTCCAAAGAATCAGAAGTAAGCTCTTAATGTTTTCATGAATAGGATATTTCAAGAGAGGATAGTATTGTGGGTTGATAAATGGTGTACATCTGATCCAGGGTGGAACAGAATGAAAGTTACCACAGTTGTTTTGTGTAGTTGATCTATTAAGAGGATCAAAGAAGTTGGGTAAATGGTAGGTCTCTGATGATATATTTGTAGTTGGAGGACAATGAAAAGAAATGTGAGTTACAAAGGTTCTTGTTTTAGCTCAGCCTTTGTGGCTTGACTGACTCTTAGGGATCACTTTGTCTGTCATTATCCTTGTATCCCAGATACTTAGGGGTAACTTTGTTGCCATCGTCCATCAGTCTGATGTCATGAGTCATAAACGTCGAACGTAACTTTTCATCTTGGCATGTAAACTCTAAATGAGATACTCCTTAAGCTTTACAGTCACCTCCCATCATCAAAATAATTGGCTGGTATGTAACCCTTAGATTTAGTTTGTTTTCCCCAACTTATGCCACTTAGAAAAAGGCTTAATCTGGGACACAAACTGCATCATCACTTTGAGAAAATTCACTGAAGCTGAATATAGTTGTTTCTCAGGAACTTAATCACTGAATAGCATAAGACCCAATACACTAATTTCATATTTTCATTTTGATTTTACTTGAAAAGCTTAACCTGGCTCATAACTTGAAGAAAACTCAAGTTTTGACCATGGCTGTTCCATCAACAACCACAGAGATAGATCAGCTGGAGAGGAAGCTAGGGCATGAGGGAGCAACGTGAGGGAGGGGAGCATAGAGACGAGACCTTGATGCCACACCATGTCAGAAGCTTTGGATATGTCAAGGATAACTACATAAGACTCCACAAAACCTTGCAGGGATGGTGACATGACATTAGTAAGATAAGAAAGAATATCTCTGGTGGATCTCACCTTAAGGAAGGCATGTTGGTGATCAGAGAAAAGACTGTGAGAGTCAAGATGTGGGAGTTGAGGAGGGATTTAAAGACTTTGGAAATGGTAGATGTCTAAGCAAGAGGACTGTAGTTAGATTGGTCAGAACAGTCACCCTTCTTAAGGATGGGTTATATCAATGCATGTTTCTGGGAAGAAGAAAATGTTTTGTTTTTAAAGAGAAATGGAACAGACTAGCAAGCACAGGTGCAATTCCAGAGGCACACACTTTCAATACATGGGGATGGATGCCATCAGGACCATAAGATGTGCATGTGTCCAGAGATAGAAGCACTATCTGGACAGTCCAAAAAGAGATTATAGGGAGGGGCATAAGATTAGTAAGAGGAGCATTAGGGTATGAAGGAATGTTAAGTTATCCAAGTTAGAGTTAGAGGAGAAACAGGAATCAGAGAGAGTTGGTTTGCCTATGGAAGAGACATATATAGTACTGTCAGAACATAAAAGTAAAGGGAAGGTAGAGTGACAAGTTGTTAGTGATGCTCTTAGCTAATGATCAGAAAGACCTGTCATTGGATGATAAGAGAAGTTATCATACTTCCTTTGAATAAAGGAACACTTTGCCTCACAGTTAATGTACTTGCAGTGAATTATGGGTAGTGATAAAAGCTGAGTGGGAGTCAGAGGATGGAGAGTGTTTCCAAGCCTGATATACCTGATCCCATACCTGAATGGGACTGCTGTAGGGGAAGATGGCATTGAAATAGATGAGTGTGTAATCAGCTGAACTAATTGGGGTTGAGATTGTGTAGTTACAGTGGGATTGATTGGAGGTGAAAAATAGATCCAGAATATTAGGAGAGTGGTCACAGCGGTTAGGAATATGGGTAGGGCGGGATATAATTTGCTTTAGATCATTGAGAATAGAAAATATGAGGGTTTCATTCCCTAGATGAGAGGAATTCAACCATTCCCTGTAGTGAATGTTGAAATCCCCTAAGAAGAGGATCTCGGCTTGTGGGTGAGAGGATGCCACAATCTCGTGGCAGGAGTTGAGATAGTTGAAGAAAGATAAAATTCGTAGAATTAAGAGAGCAGTAGGTAAACAGAGGAAGACTGTGGTCATTTGGAGACAGACCATGAGCCACATAACATCAGATTTTGGGGACTTAAGATCCTTGAGGCATGCAGGTGTGTTGATGCTGGAATAAGCACAAACACCACCTTTGAACTGGAATCATGAGTGGTGATTATAGTGTCATGGACCTGGTATCTACACACTCTAGGAATGACTCTGGTACCTCTTCCTCAAGTTGCTTTGTCTCCATGGATTCCACTGGTCTCACTGACAACAATGGCACTGTACTCATTTTTTCTTTTTCAAGATCATTGCCTAACACAAAGTCCACTTCCGAGACACCACAAGAGCAGGTCCCATGAAGAAATCTCTTTCCACACACGCATTAGCTAGTGGAGCTGCCTTGAACCTCCATAACCTGTCTAACAAGACTTGTTTTTCAGACTCTCCCCCAGGCCAATAAATATTCAAACATCAGAGACTGCAGCTTACCAGAATCACGCAATACGGTCACTTCATTTCTTTTCTTATTCTACAGCTAGAGACATAACTCTGATAAAAATGCTTTGTAGTTCCCCAAAGGTGGATCCTCTTCTACAACATTATGATTACTGTTGCCAATCCTATAACTCCCACTGTCACACTGCGAAGGGTAGCCACAATTACATCACTAGGTGGGTCCAAGGTTGAGACAAAATTTACTGGCTTACCTTCTGTAAAATCTCTGGATTCTTCCAGCCTGGTCCACCTCTCCCTCCCTTGATGTCCATCTTTGCCACAATGATAACATGATCCAACCCTCTTGTGGTTGTTACTCTTACTTTTACATGCATAAGGCATGTGGGTGGAATCACGTGGGGTTACATGAATATTAGATTTTCCCTTGCTACCAAAATTTTTTGGTGGTCTCTCCGTACCAAGTGTGTGAGTGAGAGCGTACTGGTCTGCTAGAAAGCTAGCCTTGTCAACAGAATTCATTTCTCTTTCTGACAAATAATTCATAACTTCAAGGGGCACACTGCACTTACATTCCTCAAGTAACATTTATTATTTAAGATTTTCAAAGTCACAAACTTGTTCGGAGTACAGCCACTGTGCTAATAAATTGCCCTTTTCATGAAAATGTTCTTCATAGGTCTGGTCAGAGTTCTTACACTTATTCCTAAACTTGTGTCTGTCAGCTTCTGGAGTTAATTCATAAGCTTTCAGCACATCCTTTAATACTTCATAATCAGTACACTCATCACTAGACAGTGCTTCATATGTGATCTGAGCCTTACCACTAAGAAGTTTGTAACAAAACCAACCAAAACTTCATGGGCCTAGAGATGATTGGCCACATTTTCAAACATACAGAAAAATTTAGTGACATAATCTTCACAGAACTTTGGTACAAATCTTATGTTTCATGAAATCAAACTCTGGTATTGGCTTTGACTCTATCTGTGGTATTCTCTCTTTTTCCAAAGTTAGTCTAATCTGTTCCTTCTGTGCCTGAAGCCTAGCTTGTTCATTTTGAACATTAAGTCTATCCTGTTTAGTCTGTGCATGTGTGTTAAGTCTAGCAGTTTCTAGTTGGAACTGAAGGTATTTGGGGTTAACATTAAAACCACTAGGGAGCTGGGCAGGGACTAAAACTTCTGCTGACCTCGATGGTGGAATGGTAACGTCAACACTTTTTTCAACATTAGGTTCACTTCCCTCTTCAACCTCAGGCACAGTACCTCCTAACTCCTTACCAATTAACTCATTTATTTCCATAACCTTCAACTCTGCTGTTTGAGCATTCTAACCTATCTTCAACAAGCTTCAACTCATAAACTGATAAAGATTTGATAACACTTGGAGAAGGCTCAGACCGGCAGAAATGTTCTTCATGAGTGTCGCTGATCGACAACATGATTAATGAGGAAGAGACTTCGTAAGGTAAGAAAATCCAGGCAAAGTCGACAGTTTCTTGTTGCGCACCACGGTTAACGCAATTCTAAAGTTAAGAGATGAAAGTAAGCAGTGGGGATGAAAACTATCTATATTAAAAGAAACAGATACAAAAAGAAATAATTATTTGCAGAGCACAAAAAAGTTATCAGAATCCAATTAAGTTTTCAAACCAAGAATCTCTTCCTGTACACAAGCACTATGATCACAATAATGATAATCCTGTTACTCTTTACATATGGGCAAAATAGATACAACACAAATAGATGCAAGGCAATACAGTGGCTACCAAGATACAAACTGTGGGCAAGAGAAAATTACACAACTTATCTCTGGGTTGTCGGCTGAAGGAATCGACAACACAACACCCTTTGGGGTATTGATTAGAGGGGGTAACTATTCAGGGTCATTTCTGATTGGTTGAGAACAAAAGATATTTATATGAGATGCTGACGTCACCAGGGCAGGCCCACATATCAAATGTGATTGGCCAGAGGTCCCTCACTGACCATCACTTCATTCAGTTCTGATTGGATAAGAATGAGAAATATGCAAATGAGATGCTGACGTCAGTTGAGAGGTAATTGGCCGGTGGTCCCCCGAGCATTAAACACGCCACTTGACTCCTGACTGCTTACCCTCCTGCTCTCCTGGTCTAAGCAGCAGACATGTACTTGTTTTACAATATGGAACCAGTACAATATACAGGTTTAGCATCCATAATATGAAAATCTGAAATACTCCAAAATCAGAAACTTTTTGAGCAGTGACATGACGTAATTGGTGGAAAATTCTGCACCTAAACACATTTTTTTTTTTCTATACATATTTGCCATTTCATATTTTTTTACTGTTAACTACTTATATGTGAATAAGTGTAAGAATATGATTGCTTATCATTAGCATATAAATTCAGTGTCAGGAATGAAGGTGATGCCAAACAACCACAGATTGTCCACGTGGGCAGCTGAGATTGTGACGCCTGAGCTTTCTCATGGTTCAGTATTACAACAAACTTTGTTTCATACGCAAAATTATTAAGAATGTTGTTTGTATTATCTCCAGGTTATGTGAATAAGGTGTATATGAAACATAAATGCATTTTGTGTTTAGACTTGGGTCCCATCCCCAAGATATCTCATTATGTATCTGTTATCCATCATGGCAAATGTGGAAAACAGGAGGGTATGAAAACAACAGTCTTTCTCAGGAGATACTGATTCCAGGATTCAGCGGGACTGTGTTCCTAACAAATGATGGTCACCCACTCATACACCTTGGTGTGTTGTTCTCGGATTGGATCGCTTGTCCTGCTACCTCCATTCATTCACAGTGATCTCCGCTGCCTAACATGACCAGCAGATGAACCCAGACCTTGTGTTAATGTTGTCTTTGGTAGTGATGTAAACTGCTTACAATGCTACCAAAGACAACATTAATACAAGGGCTGGGTTCATTTGCTGGTCACCTCAGATAGCAGAGATCACTGTAAATGAGTGGAGGCAGCAGGACAAGCGATCCAATCAGAGAGCGACACGCCAAAGCATCCAACTGGATAACCATCACTTGCTGGGGAACACAGTCCCGGTGAATGCTGGAATCAGTATCTCCTGAGGAAGACCGTTAAACAGTTGAAACATTGAGGTATGTCTCAGCTCTAACCTGTTTGTTTCCATACCATCCTGTTATCTTATTATGTATATGCAAATATTCCAAAATCCAAAACACTTCTGGTCCCAGGCATTTCGGATAAGGG
>JAYMFT010146506.1:0-12712 GCA_038088735.1 Panulirus argus
GTATTTTTCTTCGTCTGTTTCCTGGCGCTACCTCGCTGACGCGGGAAACAGCGATCAAGTATAATAAATAAAATAAAGTCTTTATGAAACTGGAAGTATATAATTGGGTCATAGTGATATTAGAATTTATTCTTCAGTTTAAGCTTTGCCTAGGCCTTAAGTTCTTTGTCTGTAGAGATATCTTCATTGAACTTGGAACAGTTAAGGACCATCCAGAGACAGTGTGTAAAGTACCATAATTAGGTCAGTGTGACTTATAACTTTAAGGTCAAAGTCAAATATGTGTCTTTTTATAAACTTCCCTAGTCTGGCTATCTGTCAAGATCTTAATTATTTGCAGAAATATCTTTATGTAACTTCTCATATATAGATATTTTATGATGGAATATTGTATTTTCTAATAATTTTTCAATGACCTTGGATTTAAGGCCAAAGACAGATGTATGCAAAGGGACTTGTTTGAGCTTCTTGGAATAAGTATGAAATAAAATGAAACTTGAAACTTTTAAGTGTCAGTTAAATTCAGCATCATAAATGAAAATTAGGTCACTATGACCATACACTTTAATGTTGTCAAATGTTTGCTGTGATGTGTTTTATGGGTTATGACCAACACTCTTAACTGGCCTTCACCACAGGAGTCAGTTTCAGGACATGACATAGGCACCTTGATGTAGCACCCTGGGGCTCCTGGAAGTTTGTACCAGGGTACCTACATACCTGTGATGAAATTTTTCTGGAAGTTTGTACCAGGGTACCTACATACCTGTGATGAAATTTTTCCAAAGTGGTGGTGATAGTGCACTTTGGGGAGCCAGATTCAGAGCATCCACATTCTGAGGCACCACTTGAAGCATTTGAGTATGGAATAACAGTCTAGCACACCATTTTTCAAGGTGCCATACTTTAGGATACCCTGCTATGGGACATCATAGTTTAGGATATCATACTTGAAAATGATTTACTTTGGGAAACAGCAAATCATACTCCCGAGCACAGCAGCACTGATTTGATGACAAGTTGTGATCATAGTGTAACTGTCTTATCCCTTTTATTTTAACAGGGTCCTGTTACGCCCTATGCCACACCAACACGTACTCCTATTACTCCTGTTGTGCGTAACTGTTCTGCAAGCAAGTTGAATACAAGATCACATGCCTTTTATACAAAAACCATATATAAAAGTGAACATTGTCAACCTTGTAGTAAACGGTGAGTCCAGTTATCAGGTTTCTTTTTAGGATATAATTGTACTATATTCATTGTAATGGGATATGATTGTCCTTTATTTGTTGTAGTGAAGTAGTGGGGGAAAATTCAGCCCCAGGTGATTAGGTGCCTTGCTCTTAGCCAGTCTGCAGTGTTGTGATTAGAACTCAGTTTTTTGTATTAATGTAACACTTAAATACTTTCCATGATGCTTTTTATGATATATATTAAGAGTAGTTGAATTTTGTAGAACATTGCTTATTGTATGGGATTTCTGACTTTGCACATGAAGAATTTATTACCAGGAAGATTCCTATGTATTTTGGTAATTTTCTGGTCATGAAATTTATACTAAGATCATGGAAAAGGCTTGATTTTTTTTTTTTTTCAGTATTCTTTCAGAACCTTTTTGCATTAAACTAAGGATGTATGATATTAAAATCATATGAGAAAATCTGTCAGAGAATAGCAAGTCTGCATCAGGCTTGAAAATTGATAGATCTTTTGCCTTCACATTGAATGTGGTATTAGCTGGTAATTGTTTATTCTGCTGAGGTTACTTCCTCTCCATTCATTTATGTATTCTCCCCTAAGGTATTATTTTTTCATTGTTTATTGACTAATAATTGAAATAGTCACTTTTAAGATTGTTGATCCAAATTGATTTTTATTGAGCAGTGCCCCCCCCCCTTTTTTTTTTCCCCCTTAGTGATCCATATACCAAATGTTGCCAGAAACAACATGCATATGAAGTTAGTTTGAGGACCAAACCCCATTTTGGTCAAGTATTACAAAGAGCACTTTGCAGGGATTTTTTTTTTTTTTTTTTAATATTCTTTGACAATTGTAATTTTAAAAAATGGAATTGTTCCATAGTGATTAAGAAACACTCCAGACAAAGCCTCCATGATGTAGTAGTTAGCACTACTAACCAGTAGTCATTGTGGGTCTGCTCACATGAGTTTAAATTATGGGCACAGCAGTTAGCCACACCCAACCCAGGTATTCATCCTCCCTTTAGGGATGTTCGATAGATTGGTACTTGGCATGGGGTGGAGCGTGTTTGTGTATATAGTATTATACGTATAAGAGTAAGAAACATGCTATGTATAGACAGGGTTGAGAGACAGGGAAACACAAGTGTAAAACTGTCCACATGACATACAAATAGTAATTACAGGAGTAAGCAGTTGAATTTAAGTAAACTTAGACCAGTAAAATGAATATTACACAATAGAATATTAGAAAGTGTTCCAAGAAGTGAGCTGATTTATAATAAGGAATGGAAGGACATACACAACTAAGGGAACTTGATTTTAAAGCAAGAAGATTTTACCGTAAGGTCACTAAGCAGAATGTAAGAAGGAAAGCCTGTTTTTGTTATTCACATTTTATGGTTCATTGTCTGTTACTTGCAGAATCAAGTTTGGTAAGATTGCATTAAAGTGCCGGGATTGTCGAGCTACCTGCCATCCTGAATGTCGAGAGTCTGTTCCGCTTCCTTGTGTTCCTACAGCAAACACTCCAACTGCTAAGGGCCAGCTGGTGAGTGATTAATTTGAATGTAGTAATTTTGCCTTTAAGCATAATTGCAACCTTCATCTAAGAATATGTGAAAGCTGTGTAGCTGTGGTTGTGACAATAGTAGGTATAACTGGGGCAAATGGCATGCCTGGACCGCAAATGAAATTCAGGAGTGGAAGGTATTTAAGGAAGTAGCGATTAAATTTGCAGATGAATTGAATGGCATGCAAAAGATGGGAAGTGGATGTTTTACAAATGGTATTGACTGGTGCATTGAGGAAGTTAAATCATCAGTGAGAAGGAAAAGGAAGGAGTATGGATGATATCTGTAGGCAAAGGAGCATTTGATGTAGAGGGGTACTGCAGAAATCTGCAGGAAAATTGAGAGAGTGTGACAGTTGTTGTAAAAGAGGGTAAATGAAAGATTGGGGGAGAGAGTTTTGATGAATTTCAGGGAGTATTAAAATTTTTTTGGAAGGAAGTAAACAGCTTAAGGGGAACGAAAGAACAAGTAGGGCAACACTGTGGAGAGCATTTAGGAAGTGGTGAGAGAGACAGATACGAACGAGAGGTGGAGCTATTCACTCACTTTTGGAAGACTGTTGAATCTGTAAGAAGATAGGATGGAGAATGTAAGATATCGGGGATATGGAGTGATTGAGTAATGGTAAATTGGGTGCTGAAAAGAGAGGAGACTGTGAAAATAGAATTGAGGAAAGCATCAGGTTTGTATGAGTTGCTCTCGAGTTTCTCTCTAGGAAGAGGGTGATGGAGTTGTTGATTAAATAATCAGGCTTATCACATTTTATATCACTAGTAGAGATGCCTTAGAACAAAAAATGAGCATTGGAATCAGTGAGATATAAATTTTATTAGTTTATCTGGTAAACTATATGGGAGAATAGTGCATGAGAAGCTAGTGTTATGCATGGAACAGCTGTTTGGGTTGGAGCAATATCATTTCAGGAAAGATAAAGGGTGTCAACCACATATGCTTTGATGAGATTGTAATCCAATGATACAACCTCTTTGAAGGTGATTTTCCATTTACAACATAACCACAAGCAGGTGTAATTTGATAATAACAAGTTCTGCCGTGAACTATTAAAGCAAAATTGTTGAAAGGGATCTTGAAATTCTTATGGAGCAACATTACATGTAACATTACTGGAGTGTGTTTGGATGAAGGTATTCAAAATGTTGACTTCCTCTTTTTATAATTAATTTCATCTCATATCCTATTGGTGTTGATATGTGATGTCCAGAAATTATTCATTGCCTGTATTATTTGAAAACACCATACAACAGAGGCCTTTGCATATAATAACCTCGTTTTGATTTGAGATAGGAAACTGCATGTAGAATATGATAATTTATGTAACTTATTTTCATAATGCCATAATCCTGCTATAGAGCCTTTCCATTTACAATGCATTTCAGGGTGTTATTGCAGACTACACTCCTCGCATTCCCCCTATGGTACCTGCTTTAGTTGTTCATTGTACCAATGAGGTAGAGAACCGTGGGCTGAGTGAAGTAGGGATTTATCGCATACCTGGAGCAGAGAAAGAAGTAAAAGAACTAAAGGTGAGATTTTTGTTATTAAAAATTTTTCCTCGTTATCAGTTGATTGCAGTCACCCGGTGCTGTATCCACGAAAAGTAACAACTATTTTTACCCCCCTGATATCAACTTCTCTTTCCACGTATTCCTCAGCACTTCCAGAACCTTTATCTCCTCACCTACCCTATGACTCATTCCTGCTTCCTTGGTTCCATTTGATGCTATGTTCACACCTAGATATCAAAAACACTTCACTCCCAAGTTTTCATTCAAACTCTTACCACACCTAACCAGTCCCTCTGCATTGCTAAACCTAATTAATTTACCTTTATTCACATTTACTCTGTACTTTCTGCTGTTACACACTCTCTCAAACTTAGTCAACAACTTTTGCAGTTTCTTACTTGAATCTGCCACCAATGCTGTGTCATCAGCAAACAACAACTGACTTATTTCCTGGACCCCTCTCATTCCCTACAAACTGCACTCTCAGCCCTTTAAGACCCTTGCTTTTATCTCCTTCACAGCCCAATCTGTAAGACATTAAACAGCCATGATGACATTATACACCCCTGCTGCAGACAATCCTTCACCAGGAATGACACTTTCCTTCCTACTTGTACACACTGCTTCTGGTAACTTTCCTCCCACACCATATATTTGTAAGACCTACAACCCTATCATGTGATTTCTTGAGATCCATAAATGACTCTCTTTCTTCTTTTTTTTAAGCTGAAATGGCACTGGCAATGCAGCCTTTAAATCAAACACCTGAATCACTCCATGCATGTTTCTTAATTATTTGGGAGCATCATTTAATATTTCATACTTCTTTGCTGAATATTTGTGTAGTTTTTTCCAATCTGATATCTTTTTAGTGGTGACAGATGTAGGGGCAATAGGTCAAGGAGGTATGCTAAGTGAGAGAGTCATGGAAAGTGGTTTGGTAAAGAGAGAAATGGTGAAAGCCTTGTGTAACGTGAAATGTGGCAAGGCAGCTGGAATGGATGGTATTGCTGTTGAATTTCTTTAGAAAGAGGGTGACTGTATTGTTAATTAGTTAGTTAGTCATTTTCACTTTATGTATGGGTCATGGTGAGGTGCCTGAGGATTGGCAGAATGCATGTGTAATGCCATTGTATGAAGGCAATAGGAACAAAGGTGGGGATGAGACTCTGTAAGTATGAATTTTAAATGTGATAAATGGCTTCATGTGTAAAGGATGTATAAACAACATCTATGTGGTCATGTTGGTCAAATGGTTGAGATGAGATGCTTAATAGAATGCAAATATTATTTCCTCTTAAGAGGGCTGACTGTGAACTGTTTGTTTGAATTTTTCCAGGAAAGATTCCTGAGAGGGAAAGGCATGCCTAATCTTTCACAAGTGGATATTCATGCTATCTGCGGAAGTCTGAAAGATTTCATGAGATCACTAAAGGAGCCACTTGTTACACACTTACTTTGGAAGGATTTTGCAAGTGCTGCAGAAAAGTCAGAATCACAGGACTCCGCTGCAGCTCTGTATCAGGCTATTTCAGAGCTTCCACAAGCTAATCGTGATACATTAGCCTGGATTATCATGCATCTGCAAAGGTAGGAACTAGATATTTCTAGATTACTTGAAATATATGTAGTTCAGCTTTTGAGATGTTTTATGTTTACATTCCATATGAGAGTAAAGAGTAGAAGGTAAGTTGTGTCTTAGGATGTTGTTAAAAGAAAAACATATTGTTATAAGAATGAGGGCTAGGGGATAGGGGAGAAAGAATACTTCCCACATATTCCCTGTATGTCGTAGAAGGCAGTTAAAAGGGGTGGGAGCACTGGAAACCCTCCCCTCCTATTTTACTTTTCCAAAAGAAGTAACAGAAGATGGGGCCAAGTGAGAATTTTCCCTTTAAGGCTCAGTCCTCTGTTCTTAATGCAACCTCACAAATGTGAGAAATGGCAGATATGCATGAAAAAAGAAAAATCAAGTATGTAGAAAGTTACTTGACAACATTGATAGGAATGTTGGTTTTGGAATACAAAGAATATGCTGTGTCATTTACACCAACTTTGCAAAAGCATTTGACAGATGTGACCTTGGTGTTAAAGCACATAAAGTGCGAAAGATTAGAATAGCCAGAATACTAGAAGATGGATATAAAATTTTTAAACTAACAGATCACAACACCCTACCATCTTCAGTGCTTCCATGGTGAAAAGCTTAGTACCCGAAGTAACTTTAACTGCACCCCTCCTGTTCCTTATTCTTATATCTGACATTGATGCATATGCAAGATGCAATTTCATTTCATCCAATGCAGATAATGTAAGGATAACTGTGAAAATTTTATCGTTAGATGAGGACCTCTATGGTGTAGCAGTTAATGTCACTGACCATGATGTATTCATGGGTTGCCAGGGGTCAAGTGCATAGGTTCGAATCCTGGTTGCAGCGGTCACTCCACAGTGGCGAGTGCCATGTGGCTTCACGCTGCTTGAACCCCAGCTTGGCAGACCACCATGGCTCGGGAGAGGCTGGGGTAGTGTCATAACCAGGCAGTGATGCTAGGGTGAGTGTCAAGTTAGCCTTTTGTTGAGTGTAGCTGGCTAGCTGCTTTGTGCGAGTACAGAAGCATGACATGATGGGTAATATACTGCTATCATATTATTAATTTACAGTTTTCTACCTCAAGTTTTAGTTAGCTTTGTAAATAAGCATATTGTTTTATATAGCATGCTTAGATTTAATCTTGAAATTTTTATTTTATCAGGCATGTTTCTCAAGAGGTACTCCATGTAACACCCCTTTTCCCATAGGGCTTGAACCTTTCCAACCACTGTTATATCAATCACAGTGTTGTCCCTTTGTTTGGTAAGAGACTTCTGTACTTGACTACAAATATATAAAAAGGGACTGAGGGACAACATAGTTCTGCCAGTCTCAACCTATGAATGTGAAAAATTGACACAAATGGAACAGACAGTTCAAGGATTTTGGCTGTGGAAATGAGTTGTGTGAGGGATGCTTGTGGTGTTAGCTGATGGGATGGAGTGAGTAATGGTGAGGGTAGAGATGTAGGGTGTTAGAGAGAGGAAAATAAATGGGGTAAAGGTGTCATTAAGTGGATTAAGAGAGGTACTTTGAAATAATTTGGTCATTTGAAGATGGTGTTTGATAATAGGGTTACATAAATGTAGTTTGAGGGAAAGGGTTGAGGGGAAGACAACTGGCAGCTTGGGGGGGAGAATGTAAATTTGTATACCGAGAGGTTTCAGGAAAGTAGGAGCCTCCTGTCATGCCTTTATTTCAAGGGGTTGTGGGCTTTAATGGAATGTGTGAACAGAGATATTAAGTAGATGATACTTTCATGATTGAATGTTTCATTGAATTTTGAATGCCTGTATTCTAGTTTTTAGAGTTGTTGAATGCCTTCGATACTTCATTATATTTAATTGTGTTCTTGATTCTAGAGTTGCTGAATGCCCTGAGTGCAAAATGCCAGTATCCAATTTGGCCAAAGTATTTGGGCCAACGCTAGTTGGGTATTCTGTTGCTGAACCTAATGCATCTACTATGGTCTTAGAAACAAAACAGCAACAGATGGTAAGTAGATATTTTACTGTCATATCTGTGGAAGACTTTAGTTTCTTAGAAGTGTTTGTTAATTTTGCTTCATATGTTCTTGATGCATTATTATTTGAGGTAAAAAATAAAACACCATTTTCTTCTTTTACTGTCAGGTGCATAAACACTCACAATCCCCCACATCTTTTAGCGAGTCATTTTTATTTCTGGCGACACAGTACTGGTAGCAGATTCAAGTGAGAAACTGCAGAAGTTGGTGACTGAATTTGAGAGAGTGTGTGAAAGGAGGAACATTAGAGTAAATGTGAGTACATTTTCATAAAAGAACTTTCAAGTCCAATGGAGTCTGCATTTCCCTGCAGCTTTAGAAAAGTCCTGAGTAACACCAGAACTCTTTCATAGAAATTGGTCCCTGGGTATTATGAATTACACATGCATGAGGAAAATAGAATTAGGAAAGCTTGTGCAAGTAAGATTTAAGGGAAATCTTGAAATTATAAGTAACATCAGGTTACACTTACATTAGAAATTCTATTACTTTTGTTAATCTGCTTTTATGTATGGTTTATTGGAGAGTAATGCATAATCCAGATTTTTTTTATCCTTGTCTGCCACTTCCCGTGCCAGAAATAGATGAAAAACATTTGCTCACATCCATTATCTATCTGTCATGTGCAGTGCACTGAAACTACAGCCCCTGATCCACAATCAGGCCCCACAGACATTCCATGGTTTCCACCAAGTGCTTTACATTCTCTGGTTCAGTCCCCTTACAGCACATCACCCTCTGTATACCACACTGTTCCAGTTCACTTTATGCTGTGCACACTTTTCACCCTTCTGCTTGTTCAGGCCCTGACCACTCAACATTTTCACTCCATCCTTCCATCTGCGGTTTCGTTTTCCCCATCTTTTTTCCCTTCCACTTCTGTCATATATATCCTCTTTGTCAAACTTTCCTCACTCATTCTCATTGCCAAACCATTTCAGAACACCCTACTCTCCTCTCTCAACCACATTCCTCTTATTGTCCAGATTTTTTTTTTCTTGCTTTCATTCATATTAGTAATTTCCCATGTTGCTATTGGAATGTATTTTTTTTTTATTCAGGTGATGGAGAAGCTAATGGAAATATCCTCAGACTACTGGAGTACTTTCATCAATGTGGCAGATGAGAATGTATATTCTGGGGCACAGCAACGAACACCAGAAACTGGTGGTAGTCTTCTTGGTGGCTTACCCATGTCAAACACTCGGCGACGCTCATTCCTATCTCGTACCCCTCTGCAGGCCAGGTGAGGTTTCTGGACTATTTTATCAAATGATATTACGATTGGCACAATCTGTGGTACTAGGTATATTTTGAAATATTTTAGAAATGTTAATTTGACATTAAGAAGTTGAATCATGCCTTAAGTTATACCTGTTTTATTTCTGTGGTTATAAAGATTTTGTGCTTATGAGTGAAATGGACTTCATAGAAGTGAGTATTAAAATAGGTTAATAAACATATGTCATATTTTCCTCTTAAAATTATTTATGACAATATATTGATGAAAAGTTTCCAACTTCGAGGTACTACAGTTTTGACCTACAGGAAAGGATCACAGGGGTTCTTCATACTGGCCTTCATTATTGAGTCTTGTCCTAATTTCTTCAAGTTAGTTTCAAGTTAATTGTTTCTCAGCCCTCTAGTCCAAACCATGTATGACAGTTTGGTTCTCAATAGTCCAAGCTACTGTACTTTTACCTGATGTTCCATAACTTCTTGCCTGCATTTAAACATAATTCTATTACATGTAGAGCAGCCCTGACCAGTTCACAGATATAACCACAAGGCTTAAGTACCAGGAGAATGGAGAACATTGTATGCTCCTTGATATGGCTCCAACAACTTTGCAATGCATTGTAAATAGATGAGAATTTGTGGTGTTCAGATGACAACAACAGACAGCTGACCTACTTGAACATATCAGGAGACCATGAGGAGTGGTTCTGAATAAATTGCAGGAGACTAATATTCTTCTCGTAGAGAAGAAAATGAAAGTCAAGGATGTCGTAGTGAGTTACAGGGGATAAGGTGGCTTACAGTGATGGCGATACACCAAGGTTTGAATGTTTAAGCATCTTACCAAGGTTAACTGCTGTGACAAGCTGGATTTAAAGTACTGTGATTGTGTAAATGCCTTTATTTTTATATACAATATTTCAAGTTTTCGTAAAATTCATATTTCTTGAAGAGAGAAGTTTTTAATGCAGTTAGGTCCAGAAAGGGTTAATTTTAAACAAAAAAGAATTTAACCTTAATTTTTTTCAATTTCAAACTGACAAATGTTTTTTTTTCTTTATGTTTCAGAGAGACTCCTAAGACCTACTACCACTTCAGGAAGTAAGATTTCATATGGGAGCTACACTGCTATGAGAACACTGTAGCCAGATTATTAAAGCCAATATAGTTTTATTTTTCCTCTCTTTTAATGTTGCTAGAGTACCACCTGTTCTATTTACATAAAGTAGATGAAATGTACGTAGACTTCCCTCAAGTAGGTGTAAAGATGCTGCTCATGCCTGTAGGGCTGTGCACACCTAATGGAAATGCTCCCCAGGGAGTTGGTTACTTGGCCAGTCGATATATATCACTGATGACTATTCCTTTCTGGAACTCCCTAAAGAGGGTAGCCATGACAAAATAGTCTATGTAACTGGTGAACTCCAGTGTTGCTTTTTAGCCTTTAGTACCTTTCTCTTAACATACCACTGGCAGAGGGCTACTCTAGTGCATTGATTGCAGAGGCTCCTACCTAATATTCTTTATGACTACTACTATGAATTGTTCCAAACTGTTACTTTTACCTAATATTCACACCTACTGCTACCACCTAATGCTCCTGTCTTATGTTCCTATCTACTACTATTGCTCCCACCTAATATTCCTAACTACTACTTCCCCCTAATGTTCCTGTCTACTATTATCTATTCCTCTGATTATTTGCCAAAAGGCAAGGCCAGCACATAGCCCTCACCACAAAAAAAATCTAGAGCTATGAAGAATGAGTTGATTATTGTGTGACAAGATATTGTATCTTTGTGGATAGAATACTAAGCAGTCCATATCTGTGTGTGGCAGAAAGAAAAGACAGCAGCCTGGGTCAGGAGAGCAACTTGACCACTTGGTCCTACTTCATCCCTTTAAATACTTGCAGTAAAGGCCTTTTTCCACAAAGATTTGTAGTTGACGTTTTTCCACAAAAATACTTGTAGTTAAGGCCTTTTTTTTTTCCATGGAAAGACTTTTAGTTAAGGCCTTTTTCCATGGAAAGATTTGTAGTTAAGTCCTTTTTCCACAAAGATCTGCAGTGAAGTATTTTTTCCATAAGATTTGCAGTTCAAGTCCTTTTTCCATGGAAAGATGCAGTAAAGCCTTTTTTCATGGAAAGATGCAGTTAAGGCCTTTTTCCATGGAAAGATGTAGTTAAGGCCTTTTTCCATGGAAATTTGCAGTTAAGTCCTTTTTTTCACAAAAATAATTGCAGTTAAGGCCTTTTTCCATGGAAAGACTAGTAGTTAAGGCCTTTTTCCATGGAAAGATTTGCAGTTAAGTCCTTTTTCTATGGAAAGATGCAGTAAAGTCCTTTTTCCACACAAAAATGCAGTTAAGTCCATTTTCCACAGAAACATAGGCTGTCTATGGCAAATATTAATTCACATTGTATACATTTTGATTTGTCAAAAATGGCAAATAATTGTCTGGTTATCGCTAAAACTGTAAAATTGTCCTTTTGAATAAATCTCTATAGAACACTACATTTTTTAATATACATTTAAATATTAGCCATTAAATTGGGGGTTGCAGACCTCTGTGTAAGCTATGATTTAATATCTGACATGGAAGCAAGTCATGCAGGTGTGTGTAGCTTAAATGGAAAAAAATTCTTTTCACACTGTAGCCAGAATTATTGTGGCAATTGAGGCAGTATTATTTGCTTTACCATAATACATGGAAAGCAAATTTGAGTAATTGAACGCAAGTAACAAGTTTACTTGATCTTTCATCAGCCAACAAGAAATAGCTTGACAATTTTGTTCTATAGACCTAGATTTTCATTTTTACCATTTAACACATTCTGAGAGACTACAGTCATCACAGACATTTGTCCTGAATATGAGACAGTTCTGCTAATGTAATTCAAAGAAAAATGCATGTACATGCATCTTAGCAATTACCTCTTTTCTGTTAGGAAAAATTCTGCTATTCAAGAAATGCAAATATATAGACCAGTTAAAGTTACTCTTTCCTTGTGTAATAATTTCACCTCCATACCAATGGTAATTCATGAACTGAATAAATCTGGCTCACACAAGTCAAGCACTTCAGATACCAATTTCTTAAATAAATTTTGACATTTCAACATGAATTTAGTGTTCTTTTCAGTGGTCATGATTTTGTAGTAGTAAGTCAAAGCTTAGCCATTATTGTCTTAATTAATTTCAGTATTAAATATGCTGCTGTATTTCAAGTTTAAATATAGCTTAATCTGTCAATTTCTTTTCTTTTTGCCATTTAGTAAATAATTGTTTTCAGAAGTTACTTATTGGGACTATTTCCTCCTGATGTATTAAATAACTTTTTAAATATTGGTATTTTATTTTAGTAAATATCTTTTCTCTGGATGTTACTTATTGGGATCGCTTCTATCTGATGTATTAAATAACTGTTCTCTTTAGAATTTGTTGGTATTAATTTTTTAGTAAATATCTTTTCTTTATCCCCTGGGGATAGGGGTGTAAGAATACTTCCCCCGTATTCCCTGCGTGTCGTAGAAGGCGACTAAAAGGGGC
>JAYMFT010146517.1:0-12712 GCA_038088735.1 Panulirus argus
AGGTGCATAAGCACTAATGATCACCCATCTCTCACCATCCACTTTCAGTTTTACCCACATTAATCTGGAATTTACTTTCTTACACTCTATCACACATTCCTACAATTCCTGCTTCAGGAGTAATGCTACTCCATCCTTAGCTCTTGTCCTCTCATCAACCCCTGACTTCACTCTCAAAACGTTTCCAAACCATTCTTAATATGTACATATGTATATATGTGTGTATATGAGTGTATGGGTCTATCTTTGTCTGTTTCCAGGTGCTACCTCACTAATGCAGGGACAGCAATCAAGTATAATAATAAAATAATAATTATCTGAGTATCTACCAGTGCAAAATGAATAAAAGTAAATATCATTTACATATCAAGAAAGTTAACTTATCAAACTACATGAATCAGATTTACAGAAACTTATTTGTATGCACTTACAATTTATCATACATAGTCTGACACAATCTACAGAGTGACACACCTTGATTATTCTTTTCTCAGCTTCAGGATCTCGCTCCACTCGTTTACGTAGCTTTTCTGGAGCTCTATAAACTCTAGCCCCAGCTCCTCCAAAAGTTGAATGATCAATTTCCTCCTTCACTGCCTTGGCTGTGTCAGATATAGTCTTGTATGTCTGTGTTTTGCTGAGTTCTTCGCTCTTTTGAGAAATAGTCTGGCCAACTTTCTGAGCTTGTTTTGTTGCTTCCTCAGTAAGCTTAGCTGAAATTAAGAAGATGGCTTAGAAAGTCTTTTCAACAAAATAGCCAAGAGTATCATAACTAGATCCTACTCAGCAAATAAAGTAGATCCTAGATTAAAGTAGCCCAAAACAAAGGGCTGTAATTTCTTAATAGAAAACTTGAACAATAATACACAATTTTGTTCCAATTCATGTCAGAACTGTTCACACTAATAACGGAGAGGATCCAGCCATATCTTGGGGTGGTTACCTGGGAACTAATTTCCTCCTCCAATACCATCAAAATTCTTTCAAACTTGTTTGATACTGCCCACACTGGCAAGGTAGAATCAGAAACAGATGAAGAAATGGCCTCAGATACTTACGTCCATTCTCTTGCTGTCATGTGTAATGCACCAAAACCACAGTCCCCTACTACTATCTAAGCATCCTAGACATTGCTGTAGTTACCCGACTACTTCATATGCCCTGGTTCAATCCGCTGACAGCACATCAATCCCTCCATATCACATCATTCCAGTTCACTCTAACCCATGCATGTCTTTCACCATCCTGCATGTTCATGCCACAAACACTCCATCCTTCCATTGCCTATTCAGTCCCCCCCCAAAAAAAAAAAAAAAAAAAAAAAAAAAAAATCTGGTCCATAATTTCCTCCTTGTCAATCTCTCCCAACTCATTATCTCATATGTCCAAACCATTTCAGCACACCTTCTTTAACTTACTCAACCATAGTCTTATTATCTTCTTTGATCCTTGAGTCTGAGACAACACCAAGAGTCCCAAGGTTGTGAATCTGTTACTCCCTTCATGAAGAAGAGTTCTGCAATGTGTGGCAAGAATCTCTCAGTCAACAGCACCCTTTAGTTATATGTCATGGAATGATTGAAAGAAGTTTCCAAACTTCCCTGAAGAGATGGCACATGGACAGCAGAGACCTAATTTTTGATGAATATGACAGACAAGTCATTAGACCCTGTGTTCTTGGAGTGCAATGGTAAGGCAGATGGTCTCTGTGGTATCAACAATCAAGAAGAGAAGAGCCTTTCTCTGGTCCAAGCTTTCAATTCAAGCATCAAGAAAAATGCAGAACAAAGAAGAAAAATAATTTCTTCACCAGACAGCTGACCAAACACTGAAAGGTGATCCCATAAAAATCAAGGGAAATTTAAGAAGCAAAAGTTCCTAACACTAGTATATGATTAATAACTGCTCTCAGTTGATTTATACTGATTGCTCTTAAACACCACACAGCTTTTGGAATTTTACACTGGGTGCTTTTAAAGGCATGCAAGTGAGGTCACTATGGTAACTGTAATTGCTAAGGGCCTATACATTTATCTATACCACAAAAAATGATGTCATAATTTGCAAGCCATATCAACAATATATCATGTTCCGTCACTCAAAGTTCACAGATTTACATATCTAGGCTCATGACAGATATCTTTAAAAGTTGTGGTATATCAACAGATTGTATATAAAGTGCAGGAGAGAGTAATGTATACTCACTGAGAGTATAAAATAATGACAGTGGCCTCGAAACAGTACATGGAGCATCTAAAGATTTACTGTGTGAATGCTGCCATCTCTTGGGAATAGCTGAGTAGAAATCTGATTTCAGTTTGTTTTTCATTGTTTTGTTGTTGCTTAAGTGTCCTTTATAATCTTAGTACTATATGCAAGTAATATGCGCCAGAAGTTTTAGAGTTAGATATGATGGGTTGTTTCTTTGTATGCAGAATTGTAAACATCTGTGCAACACTAACACCACCTAGATCCTCTCACAGGTTAAGTTTAAGAGTGTTGCCATAGCATTTACACATTCATAACTCATTTTTTGTTTAATTCATTCATTTGTTGGGTTTAACAGCCAGCGACCTATGAGGAAGGCCATCAGGCCTGCAACCCTTTTGATTTTTGACTACATAAAGTCCCTATTCAGGTAGGATTCCAACCTTCAGGCAAGTCATTAATGTAAATCAAGAAGAGTAATGGTCCCAGAACTGAACCCTGTGGCACTACGATGGTCACTTCAACTCATCTGGAAAGGGTTTCTCTGACATACATTCTGTGTTGCCTTCTACTGAGAAAATCTTCAATCCAACAAGGGAGTTTCCTCCTTAATCATGCTTGGTGATCCAGTTTCTTTTTCATTCTCCTTTGTAGTAGTGTGAAATGCATTTTGGCAATCCAGATACAGAAGTCCATCCAGCTCTCCCTTTCGTCTGGGACTGATCCCACTCTCTTGTAAAACTCTAAGAGGTTAATTACACATGAACTCCTTTCCCTAAAACCATGCTGCCTCTCACTTAAGAAATTTCTCCTCCACAGAAGGACATCCAATTGCTTTCTTAATCTTTTCCAGAACCTTACACACTGCGCATACTTGTGAGATTGGTCTGTAGTTCAACCTGTTTCCAATCTCCTTCCTTATATACAGCTATGATGTTTGCCCTTTTTCCATTCCCTTGGCACTATAACTCTCTCCAGTGACATAATCAAATGTAGTTCAAGTGATCTATCAAACATATCTGCATACCTCTCCATAAGATTAAATTTCACCAAGACCAGAAGCCTTATATGGGTCAACTCCTCTTAATGTTTTTAATATCTTTTCTAGACATCTCAAAAATTTCCAAAACATTCTCCCCATTCCATTTCACTGGTGTTGGGGCTACTGAGTCTTCCACTGTGAAAACACTTTTTTGAACTTGCAATTCACTTCCTCAAAATACCCTTAAATCCTCAAAAAAATTTTTGCTCCAAATCCCTCTGCCTGATTAGCTGCTCCTTAATTGACAATTGGCCCCTATGAGTTTATGGAATAGTTTTGGATTTTCAGTTCACTTGTTAACAATATTTTTTTTTCAAAGTTTCTTTGTTCCTTCTTTCTTATCCCACTATACTTGTTCCATGTTCTCTTATACCTTGCAAATGCTGCTAAATGGTTAGTGTGCTGTCTATATCTTTACCACTGCACATCTCGAAGCCCCTTGAGGGAAGATAAGGTCTAGTGATGATGGTGAATCAATTCCTCTCATTTTAAGCATGCTTTGCGATATGCTGGTACAGGAAATTTTCCTTTAAAACTCTAAAAAATTGTTTCCATGACTCCCTATCATCATCAGAATCCAAAGTAATTATAACTGAAATCACTCACAATCAGTACTTACCGTCTTAAGAAAGTGTTTTACTTTGTGCACCATCCTGATTGTTCCTTTATTATTATCATCATATGTTTGTTCCTGTTCACAAACAAGTGCATATCTCTTTGCTTCCACTATGCCAATAATATTAAGTGCACTTTCCCTTATACAATCCTTAAATTGCTATTCTTTATCAATAACTTTTAACCATTAACCATCAACATTTGAATACAATACTTTCAGTTTGACATTACCATCTAGCACTCCTGCCCTCTTTGCATTTTTAGCTGGGCTGCTCCAACCTCTTGCCACAAGTGACATCTCCAATTTTTTCTTCTGAATGTACTTCTTGCTTTTCTCTCTTACTTCCTTAAATCTACACACTTTATAAATACTCCACTAAATTGCACAATTCTTAGCTTTTCTAAGTATTTTCTAGTTTGATGACTCAAGCCAAACATAACCATAACTGGGCACCCCTAAATCTTTGTTATAACCTCCTTTTCTTCTTTGCTCTACCATCTAAGTCACATCTGAGCAATATTTTTATTCCAGCAACATTCTTACATGTATTTCCTCCTCCTTTTCCCTTTCTTCCTTATATGGTGTATGATCTTCCAATCTAAAATTGATTTAAATCTATCCACCTCCTGCTTTACTAATCTTTCTAATTTTGATGCCACCCACTTTTCAGCTAGATCCCTCATTGTGGTAGCATCAACCTCTGTGTCTCCAACTTTCTTTAAAATCTCTCTCATAGCTAGCAAGCACTTGTCCTGTATTCTCTGTATAGTTCTATACATTCCATTAACTAGCCCATATACTTCCTTGATTGCTTCATCTTAACAGTGCATATTACTTTTTAAACTGGTTTGTGCAAATTCCTTTGTACCTCTGTTTTTGTCACCTCGGGTCTAGGTTCCTCTACCTCATTCTTAACGCTGCGTTCATCTGCTTCCAAATTTCCTCCTAATTTTGTGTTTGTGTTTGTGTATGTGTGTTTAAATACTTACTTGTGCAGTATAGGGAGAGATTTCTGCACTTGTGGGGCCCTGTCTCCTAAACTTTCTATGCTATCAAGTAGCCTTTTAATTAAAACCTTCATAAACTGCCAGCATTCACTGTCTCTTTGTTAGTTTATTCCAACCATCCACCATCCTAAAATCAAACCAATACTTCTTAACATCCATTCTTATGAACTTTTCACCCTGTTTTTTGTTATGGCCTCCGGTTACTCTGGTGTTGCACCTCTTGAAGAACTTTTACCCATCCATATCATCCAGCTAATTCAGAAAGTGTTATCAGGTCTCTCCTCTCTCACCTCTCCTCCATGGCAAACAGTTTTGTAGCCACCACCGTCTCACTGTAGCTCATTTCTCTTAATACAGGTACCACCTTAGTTGCTTTTCTCTGTATCCTCTCAATCAGATGTTTGAGCTTCTTTAGGTGCAGTGACCAGACTTTTGAAAGTCTTCTCATATGCAGATATCCTCACAATCACATCACAACACACTGACATTAATCAAACAACAGTAAACATACAACACTACATTACACAACTAGAACAGTGGCTGGATGGGAATTTCTACAACTTGAGACTTCACCTCACTAATAGACTCAGATATCATTTGTGGGAAATTCAGCAAAATACATTTTAATGGATGGATCCTCTGCCCATACATACTGGCATGCACCTGCTTTACTTTCATTAAATCCTAAATTGTAAGTCTCCTCCTGTTACAAAACTTTTAAAACACTTACATGCTTTCTGAAGAATCTCTGCTTTTTGAGCTTCTTCCACAGTTTCTGAAACACGTTTTTTGATGGTATGTAACTGTTGTTTGGCCTTTTTGCTCCCTTCTGCAGTTTCTTCTTCGACAGTCTGATACTTTTCTCTGTAACAAATACAATATTACATTACAAAATACACGAAGGTGAATACTGTCCAAAAGACAGGCACTTTATCATATACAATTGGAGAGGAATTGAGAAAATAGTTGGATGTAAATTCACAGGTTAAGATTACTGTGACAAGAATGGAATGGAGAGAAGGTAAATTACATGACAGATAGGTATGAGACCCAAAGAGACCATGAAAACAGTGATCAGATATGTGGAGTGTGCATCAGTGAATATAAATACTATTACAACCATCCCTCACTTTATGTGGGATCACAAAATTCAATTCTGCTATTCTGTCAGGAACCTACTTCTAGCTGTCCCTCTTTTACAGAGTCAAAGTTCTTTACTATGCAGTTGTGTGGAAAAAAGTACACCTAAACTTCAGTGGACATTAAGAGGGTGGAGTAAGCATGGGTCCCGGATGAAGCACACCAATTTCCTGCCAAAGGGTCAGTCTCTCAATTACCACCACTGTGTGCAGATCTGTGCACTTATGAGAATTGGAAATAACTGCTATTGTGATTTTCCTGCAACCTGCTATGTTTTTGTTAATATGGCATTCAAACATCTAGCAACATCTCCTACCCCAGACTCAAAAGATAAATGGGAAAGAGCCTCTCTGACCTTACTTATTTTCAGCAGAAATAATATCCAAAATTCATTAAATGACATTTCTGTTAACCTTTATGTTAATTTCTAATGTAATAATATGATGGAAATCTGGTAACAATACATTTGGGACATAATATCTCACACTGTTGCACACATCTCATTTTTCTCTCTATGTTCACTGGTTCACTGCATACAATTTACCTTTATCCAAGATTTTTGCAAAACATAATCCTGCATTAAGCACGGGATGGCTGAATATATTTCAGGACAAGGATATCCTTATGTAGAGATGAGAAAAGTTAAATGACAACAATGACTTGTGGAATGTGTGCATCAGTGAGTAAGAGTAGTGGAGTTATATACTTCAACATGGATGTCTATTGGTGAGAATGGGAAAGGGAAGACTAAAGTATGGGTGATACACTATCTATCTATATCTCTGATGCTTGTTCCCTACTGGAATTCCCTCAAGGGTGTGGCCATGGCAATAGTCCCCATAACTAGTGAACTCCAGTGCTGCTTCTTTGCCTTTAGTGCCTCACCCTTAACATGCCATTGGCAAAAGGACAACTCTAGCACAGTATTTCCAGAGGCTCCTACTTAATGTTCCTACTGACTACTTCTACCAACTGTTCTTGCTTTAATGTTCCAACCAACTACTATTACCATATTTTTCTACATAATGCTCTTGCCTAAATGATTATACCTACTACTGTTTATTACTTCAACCATTTTTTCAAAAGGCACTGCTAGCACATAGTGCTCACTGCAGGAAAATCTAGAATTATGAAGAATGAACTGTGGGTGTTAATGCTGTCAGGTGTTGTGTAAGACAAGGAGAGAGTATGTTTGTGGACAGAATGCTAGCAGTCCACATGTGGATGAGCCAAAAAGGAAAGAGGCTATCGGGGTCAGTGGACTGCAACCTGAATCCACTAAAGTGCAGGCTCAGTACACAGCTGTCATTAACTCTCCCAATACCCAGACGAGCAGTGCTGGTAATAATCCTACCTGGTTGTTGGCTGCCTACCAGCTACTACCTACATGACAGCAGTTCAACAACCCCTGTGAAGAGCAATGAACACAGTATGGCACCAGACCCACTATGATCATCCACTGAAACCAAAGAAAGTCTCCAACTGAAATGATTCTTCTTGTTACTGAACTCAGGCTTCTGTGGATGAGAAAGTGGGACTGCCCCAGTGCAATGGCTTTAAAACTACTCACACATCTGTGTTTCTTGCATAATCTATCTCTCAATATCCCTCTCTCAACAAGAACTCTGGCAATGGAAGTATGATGCAATGAACATCGGCAATTGTAATCAAAATCCTGCACATGAGTGCCACTGGGACCAGTGATCATTTTACTCTGTACCTAAAGCAGCAGAGGAAATCTGCATCATTCCAAGTGACTGAACAACCCTCCTTAGGACAGCAATGCTCAACCTCTGCGAGGGAGAGGGGCTTGAAACGTTGCGCCAAACATTACCTGCCATCTAAACGTCTGGCCAGAGAATTCACCCAATGCAAGACCAACATTGGTACTTATGTGGGATGAGACATGCAGAAGAAGGCTCTATCAGGGACCTAAACAGTGGCAAAACTTTCTTATAAACAAGGAAAGAATCAACTGAAGACAGAATTCATGGAATTGCCTTTGTAATTAGACTAATTTTCATGAGAAAGATGCTAGACTTTCCTAGTGGCATCTACAAGTCTCACAAAATTCCTTGTTAGATTTTCCCAGTGGCATCACTATATCTCAGAAAATTCCTGTTTCCACTGAACCAGTGCAATCACATCACTATCCCATTCTTACAGGTTCAGCTGAAGGCAAAAAGTAGTTTTAGTTAGATGTTGACAGTACCATCAAATCCACTCCACCATGTGCTAATTTCATTATGTGACGTCTTCAATACAGTCACCAATAACACCTAGAGAGAGATGTTACTAAACTAAGGCATGGGAAACACAAATCACAATGTGTTACTCATTTTGGTTAAAAGTGCCGAGTACAAATTCCACATCACAAACACTCTTTAAATAGGCACACAGACTTCAAAAAAATTGGATGTAACTGCAGTGGAAGCACTATCTGACTGCCTTTGCCAACATTTGTGAGAGAAACACCCAGGACATCAATCAGGAAGACTAGGGCACAACAATTATGCTATCTGCTGGGCTGACCAAATATCTTGCTTCAAATTTCTCCTACACATCACCAGCATCCTATATTCATCAGGTCACACTTCAACTCTGCCAAGCTAAAACACTTAGGCTACCAAGAAAAGTTCCAATAGGACCCTGATAATTAGTTTAACCTAATCACTGTCATAATAGAGATTGCATATCTGGTCAGCTGTGTCAAGCTACCGTTCAGTTTTTGATGTCATGTCAGATCTTTGTCTGGTGGAGGCAAGGGTGAAGATTTGTTGATGTTTTTGGAAAAATGAAAAGATATCAATCAAAAAGAAGGAGGTGAAAGCAAGTAAGCTTGGAAAAAAGACATTTGTGAGAAAATACCAGAAGAAATTGCATGTAGAATGCAAAAATGTGAGAGTAAATGAAAGTACAGGAGTGGATGAGGAATGATAGGCATTCTGGGAAATCACTTGCATCTTCGTACTATTACTAGTAGCATGTGTACGAGACTGAATGTGTATCATAGCATGGCTCTGGATCCAAAAAGAGTTTCAATTTGTATAATGTATTACATATTGACATAAAGTTTTAATTATTAATTATCATCATCACTATACATTTACATACACGTACTCCTAAATACACATATCCACATGCACATATTCATACTTGCTCACTGTTATCCATTTCCAATGCCACCCTGCCCCACTGGAAATAGCACAAATGCATAAGAAAAAAAAATGATAACATACATTCTCCTCTTCTCCCCCACACCAGATCGCCTTTCCATATATCAGTGAGGTAGCACTAGAACACAAATAAAGAAAAGCCACATCCGCTCACATCCATACATGAGCTGTCATGTGTAATACACCGAAACCACATCTCCCTATCTACACATAGGCACTTCACATGCCCTGGTTCAGTTCAATGATAGCACACTGACTCCAGTATACCAAATTGTTCTCATTCATTCTATTCCGTGCACACCTTCACCTTCCTGGATATTCAGGCCCCAATTGCTCAAAATCATTTTCACTCTATCCTTCCATCTACAGCTTGGTTTCCCCATTCTCCTTGTTCTCTTCACTTGACACATATATCCTCTTTGTCAACCCATCCTCACTCATTCTCTTCGCATACCCAAACCATTTCAACACATCCTCTTCTGCCCTCTCTACCAAACTCTCTATTTCCTCACATTTCTCTTACCTTTTCATTACTTAATCAAACAACCCCAAACCACATATTGTCCTCAAAGATTTCATTTTAAACTCATCCATCCTCCTCTGCTCAACCCTATCTACAGCCTACAACTCACAACAATATAATATTGTTGGAACCACTTTTCCTTAAAACATATTCATCTCTGCCCTCCCACATAATTTTCTCACCACACATTCTTCAGCACTCCCAGAACATTCACTCCCTCCCCCTCCATATGACTGATTTCAGCAACCTTGGTTCCATTCACTGCCATGTCCACTCCCAGATATCTAAAACACTTCATTTCCTTGAATTTTCTCCATTCAAACTTACATCCCAACTATCTTGTCCTTTAATCCTACTAAATCTAATAACCTTGCATTTATTCACATTCATTCTAAACTTTCTCCTTTCACACATTCTTCCAAACTCAAGCACCAACTTTTGCAGTTTCTCACTCAAATCAGCAACTTTATATATATATTATATTCAATTTCCATACTTGATTGCTGTTTCCCGCATCAGTGAGGTATCATCAGGAAACAGATGAAGGAGGACACATTCATTCATGTACACACATATACATACATGCACATATATGCAAAATACATACATATACATACCAACATATATACATACATATACATACCAACATATATACATACATATACATACACATGTACATACAAATATAAACATGGACATATCCATACTTCCTCACCTTCATCCATTCCTGGTGCCACCCCACCTCACAGGAAACAGCATCGCCACCCCCTGCGTCAGTGAGGTAGCGCAGGAAACAGACGGAAAAAGGCCACATTAGCTCACGCTCATTGCACAGGAAACATGAAAAACGGCCACATTCACTCACACTCAGTCTCTAGCTGTCATGTGTAAGGCACCAAAACCACTGCTCCCTATCCACATCCAGGCCCCACACACCTTTCCATGGTTTATCCAAGACGTTTCACATGCCCTGGTTCAGTCCATTGACAGCCATGTCGACCCCAGTATACCACATCATCCAATTTCACTCCATTCCATGCAAGCCTTTCACCCCCATGCATGTTCAGGCCCCAATTGCTTAAAATCTTTTTCCCTCCATCTGTCCACCTCCAATGTGGTCTGCTGCTTCTCCTTGTTCCCTCCACCTCTGACACATATATCCTCTTTGTCAACCTTTCCTCACTCATTCGTTCCATATATCTAAACCACTTCAACACACCCTCTTCTCTCTAAATCACACTCATTTTATTACCACACATCTCTCTTACCCTTACATTACTTACTCAATCAAACCATCTCTCACTACATATTGTCCTTAAACATTTCATTTCCAACACATCCAACCTCCTCCATACAAACCCATGCCGTGCAACCATATAATATTGTTGGAACTGCTATTCCTTCAAACATGCACATTTCTGCTACCGAATATAATGTTCTCTTTTTCCACACAATCTTCATCGCTCCCAGAACCTTTGCCACCAACCTCACCCTATGGCTCACTTCTGCTTCCATGGTTCCATTCGCTGCCAAGTCCACTCTCAGATATCTAAAACATTTATATTCCTCCAATTTTTCTCCATTCAAACTCACATCCCAATTGACTTGTCCCTCAATGCTGCCGAACCTAATAACCTCTCTTATTTACATTTACTCTCAACTTTCTCCTTTCACACAGATTTCCAAACTCAAAGTCACCAACTTTTGCTGTTTCTCACTCAAATCAGCCACCAATGCTGTATCACTGACAAACAACAACTGACTTACTTTCTTGGCCCTCTCACCCCCAACAGACTGCATACTCGCCCCTCTCTCCAAAACCCTTATATTTACCACCCTAACAAATTAAACAACATGGTGATGTCACACTCCCCTGCAGCAGACCGACCTTCACTGTGAACCAATCACTCTTCTCTCTTCCTACTTGTACACATGCCTTACACCCTTGATAAAAACTTCTCACTGCTTCTAGCAGCTTACCTTCCACGTCATCCATATATCCTTAAGACCTTCCACAGAACATCTCAATCAACCCTTTCATATGCCTTCTCCAGATCCCCAAATGCCACATACAGATCCATCTGTTCTTCAAAGTATTTCTCACATACGTTCTTTCAAAGCGAACACCTGATCCACACATCCTCTACCATTTCTGAAACCTTACTGCTCCACCCCAATCTGATGCTCTGTACATGCCTTCACCCTCTCAATCAGTACCCTCCCATACATATTTTCCAGGTACACTCAACAGACTTATGCCTCTGTAGTTTGAATACTTACCTTTATCCCCTTTGCATTTGTACAATGGCACTATACATGCATTCCACCGATCCTTAGGCACTTCACCATGATCCATACATACACTGAATATCCTTACCCTCCAATCAACAACAAAGTCATGCCCTTTCTTAATAAATTCAACTGCAATACCATCTAATCCCGCCGCCTTACCGAATTTCATCTTCCACACGGCTTTCACCACCTCTTCTCTCTTCACCCAACCACTCTCCCTGACTCTCTCACTTCACACACCACCCCATCCAATACATCTTACATATGCCATTCTATCATTGAACACATTCAACAATCCTTCAAAATAGTCACTCAATCATTACTTGTTATCACTTCCCCTCCCAGTCCCCTTCACCGATGATTTCATTTGTTCCTTTTTCATTCGCACATTATATACCTCCTTCCAAAACATCTTTTTATCCTCCCTAAAGCTTAATGATACTCTCTCACCCTAACTCTCATTTACCCTCTTTTTCAACCCTTGCACCTTCCTCTTGACCTCTTGCCACTTTCTCTTATACATCTCTCAGCCATTTGCACACCTTCCTTGTTAAGTATCATCCAAATGACCCTCATTTCTCTTTCATTAACAACTTTATTTCTTCATTCCACCACTCACTACATTTTCGAATCTGCCCACCTCCCACCTTTCTCATGCCATATGCATCTCTTGCACATGCCATCACTGCTTCCCTAAATACATCCCAT
>JAYMFT010146528.1:0-12711 GCA_038088735.1 Panulirus argus
AACCCCTAGGGGTGGATGAACAGCTGGGTTAACTGTGGACTGACTGCCGCAACCAGGATTCGAACCTATGCGCTCGATGTAGGATTCCATCTCAGCCAAGATAACCCCCACTGTGAAAAGCATTGCCCATCCCAGAGAAAGTCTGTAAAGAAGCTTAGCCTTGATGACTGATGAGTTTTCTTGTTGTGCCAAAGTTGGCATTTTGAGGAATGGATAGAGGGTAGGCTAGCCTAGCTAGAAAAAAATAAAAATAAGATTATGGTTGGAGGACCCAAATGGGTCAGAAATTGTGCAGTCATAGTAAGAGGGTTCAGAAATAAAAAATGATTGTTTTGATAGGTTGATTGTGATGGTTGGGTGTTTGTGTTAGGTATTTTGATATCTGATCCAGGTCATTCAGGAGGGAAAAAAGAAAAGGTCTTAGTTCCTCAAGGACCATCCTGGATTAAGCCTAACCAATTCTTGTGGTGTACACTTGGATTCCCTTCCATAAAGGATTTCAGCACATGGATGTGAAGAGAGCAGTGCTTCATGTCAGGAATTCAAGTATTCAAAATGTACATAGTAGGAGGAAATATATAGAAGGTAGGAAATTTTGAGTCAGATGGCATCAAAGTTTGGAGACAAGATTTAGTGAAAACAGTGAAAGAATAGATTTTGTAAAGCCTTATAAAGTGAGAGAAGGAAGTATACTAAATTTTGTTATGGATATGGGGGAGAAAGACTGGAAGAGGTGATAGAATTTAAGTATTTGGGAACTAACTTGGTTAAGTTTGGTGATATGGGATGAGAGATAAGGGAGAGAGTAGTACAGGGTTGGAAAGTCTTTGGGTCCCTTAATAGTATGAAGGTGTAAGTATGGAAGTGAAGAAAGGATTAAAGGGACAGTATAGTCCTCCTGACCCTGACCTGTACAGGTGAGACATGGTCTTGGATTGAGTCACAGTGGTCAAGAATCCAGGCTGTGGAAATGAGCTAAGTTAGAGGAGCATGCAGTATGACTAGATGGAATGAAGAAAGTAGTAAGGGGGTGTACAAGAGATTTGGTATAGCAGGGAACGAATTGAGGAGTGGTAAATTGGGTGAAATGTAATACTCTTGAGGTAGTTTAGGCACGTGGATAGAGTGCAAGAAGGGGAGTTTACAAGGAGAATGTATGATAGTACAGTTAAAGGGGTTGGTGAATGTATGATAGTACAATTAAAGGGGTTGGTGGGTGAGAAAAACCACCTGTAACATGGGGAGATATAGTGGTAGGATACTGGAGAGAGAGAAACAGGGGGAAGAATGTATAGAGTGGTGTTTGTGAGGGAGGCATGTAAGGACGGATAAGTGGAGACTCTTTTGCTGTGGCCACCCCCTTGATGGGAATTCCCTGAGGGAACAGGGGTCAGAGATAGATTTATACAGTGAGCAAGCAGTGGGAGTTTTTGTATTGCAGTAGGTGCAGATTTTACCTTTAAGTGGATATAATTGTAGAGATTAAAATTATAGACCTTACAGTGTACAGGAGAAGCAGCTATGGACAGTGCAGTTTCAGAGATAATGATGATTAGGGGAAGTTGGGATATGGTGCTCTACAGGGAAGGTTTGATATGAGACTAAATGTTGCAGAAATTGGTAGGTAAAAACCACGCTCAGGAGTTGTATCCAGAAGAGTAGAGTAAGTCCTTGTTGTCTGATTTCAGTCAAGGGGTCCTAGGAATTGTCCAGACTTCCTTGTGTGGGGGGGTGGGGGGTTCCCAGAAAAATGGAGTGTGAAAGGTTGTGTGTGCGTATTTTTTCAGTCTTGTCTTAGAGATAAAGAATGTGTGAGTTTGTAGATTGGGTGCTAGCATTCCATGTTTATATGTGAGGCAAAAAGAACAAAAAAACTGCACCAGGGCCTGGGTTATGTATGTGATAAATGGCACTCTGCTGGTTCACTGCATTGCCATCACCAAGCTTGCTGATACCTGGATGGTAGTACTTTCCTGGACACTGGATGTATGTCACCTGGAGCAAGTTGCCACCTTTTTGTAGTATGTTTTATTTTACAAGACAATTTCCCCTAAAGGCAAATTAGGCATTGCTGAATGCTGCTTTTGGTGATTCATTCCTAATCCTACAGTATCCCTGATTTCACTTATTCATTTTCTGCTGCATATATCTATGTCATACCTGTCATTTGCCAGTCTTTTTGATAAGAGCATCCCACCCTTTTGGCATTATTCATGAAATTCAATAGGTTGAGGAAGTGAAGAAAATGATTAAAAGTTTTCACAACTGGTTAACTTCTCAGGTGTTGATACAGCAATTAAAGTATATTGAATTTGCTTGATTTATCTTCAGTTGAGTATATATGTACTGATTGATTTCTATATACTTTATTCACTTATTTTCACTTTACAGGATACAGAAGACCCTTCACGAAACCCCCTGATGGAGATGACTTATTGTCATCTTTCTGGTGCCATCCGTTCCCAGCAAGGGAAACGTCATCTCATGGTGTTCCGCATTTTGCCCATCACTGACCTTAACTTAATCACAACACACATTCTTGAAGTTATGCACGCTGTACTAAAGCTGCAACATGTCCAGACTATGGTAAGTTAGTGTTTATGAGGAGAAATTTAGACCACTTTTTTTCTTGGATTACAAGTACTTCACCTAAAGTTTATTTATTTGTCCCAGGTTTGCTGGATTTAATTTCTATGTTGTCCAGAATATCTTCAAAGTGTCCCAAAGGTCTATCATGTTGTACAAACAGTTGAATTAGTTTGGACATATGGAGAGGATGAGTGAGAAGTAGAGGCTATACATAGGTGTCATAGGAGGAGGGGACAAGGTGATGGGCAAAAGCAGATTGGAGATGGAAGGATGTAGTGAAAAAGCTGTGGGTGATTGCAGCCTCTGAACACGCAGGAGGGTTTAAGTCATTAGTGGTATAGAGCTAATTGGAGTGTTCTGGTATACAGGGGGCACATTAATGGGATAGAGCTAATTGGAGTGTTCTGGTATACATGGGGCGATATGTTGTCAGTAGGCTAAATCATAGTACAGAAAGTGGTCTTGGGAAAGAAGGAAAAGGTCTTTGGGGCTTGGCTGTTGATAGGGTGCTCTTGTTTCGGTATACTATTCATGACAGCTCGAGACTGGGTGTGAGCAAGTGAGGCTATAAAGTGTCCACTTCTAACACTCCATCACTGATATGAGAAACAGAAAGCTATCTGTCTATCTATTTATCTTTCTATCTTTACCACCATCAACACTCCTGTTGCATTCCTTGAGGACCTTGAGTCCCCCAACTTTGATGTTATGCAGCTCAAGATCTGTCAGCCATCTACCAGACTTTTGCTTTGTTTTTCATACTACTCTCTTAATTCTACAAGATTTGTGTCTTTCTTAAACTAACTAAACTCCTGCCATGAGATTTTGACATCCTTTCACCCACATGCCAAGATCTTTTACTTAGGGGATTTCAACATTCACCGTAGGGAAAGGTTGAATTCCTCCTATATGGATGGTTGGAGGATTGAAGCCCTCACATTTTCCATTCTCAGTGATCTACCGCAAATCATCTCCCACCTTACTTTTATTCCTGACCACTTTGACCACTTTCCTAATGTTCTAGATCTGTTTTTCACCTTTAATCCATCCCGCTGAAACTTCACAATCTAACCCCTAATTGGTTCTTTTGATAACACTCGTAAATGTATCTATTTTAATGGTAAATGTATCTAATTTAGTGGCACCTGCCCTTCCAGCAGCTCCTTCTAACTGTAAATATTGGAACTTCAACAAAGTAGACAGGAATATCTTACAAAAATTCTTTCCTAAATTTCCTTGGGTAAATTACGGTCTCATGTGGTGATACTTCTGTAACCTCTAAAAGCACAGTAGATGTTATTATTGTGGGAATGGAAGCTTTTATATCCTTTTCCTCCAAGATGACCTCTTCTTCTAATCCATGGTTCAACCGTTCCTATTCTTTAGGCCATTCAGGCAAGGGATCAGGCACATTGGAATTGGAAAAACTCTCCTTTCTGCAACTCCCATTCAGCATTTATCACTGCCCATAATGATTGCAAATAGTATCAGTGAGGCAAAGCATTTCTTTATTTAAAGGAATTGTGATAACCTCACCTCATCATCCACTGATAGGTATTTCTGGTTTTCAGCTAAAGGCATCTCTAACAACTTTTCTTGCTTTGCCTTTCCTTCACTTTTCCTTTCTGACAGTATTATAGTTGTCTTTCCTGTAGACAAAGTAACTCTCTTCGGTTCCCGTTTCTTCTCTAACCCTACCTAGGATCGTGACACTCCTTCACCCCCTAATGTTCCTCTTACTAATCCTGTTCCCATTTCCATAATTCCTTTTCAAACTGTCCGAAAAGTGCTTCTCTCTCTGGACACACAGCAAGGCTTATAGTCTTGATGGCATCCACTCCCGTGTATTGAAAGAGTGTCCCTCTGTGCTTGGTCATCCATTCTGGTTCTGTTTAAAAACCAGAACATCTACTTGTTCTTGAGAGCATGCAATAGTTCATCCCATCCCTAGGAAGGGTAACCATACTAATGCCTCAAACTATCATCCTGTTGTTTTGACATCTACCATTTCCAAAGACTTTGAATCCCTCTTCAACTCCATATC
This sequence comes from Panulirus argus, assembly GCA_038088735.1. Lineage (NCBI taxonomy): Eukaryota > Metazoa > Arthropoda > Malacostraca > Decapoda > Palinuridae > Panulirus > Panulirus argus. Next base: position 4,634 of record JAYMFT010146528.1, read on the forward strand.
CTTTGACATCTTGAATATCAGAGTCTTCTCTCTGGTCACCAGTATGGCTTTTGTAAGGTAAGATCCAATGGTGATGTTCTTTTCTGTCTTGACAACGTCTGGTCATCATCCATGAAATATTTTAGGGAATCCGGTTAGTTGCCCTTGACATATCCAAAGCTTCTGACAAGGTATGGCATTGGGGTCTCATCTCTAAGCTCCCTCTCTTTTGACTTCTCTCCCTCACTTTGCTCCCTCATATCTAGCTTTCTCTTGGGCCGATCTATCTACATGATTATTAATTGATCAGCTCCCCACCTCCCTCCTTTTTCCATCAGCAGTGATGTCCCTCAAGGTTCTTTCCATCCACACTTTTTCTCCTTTTTAGCAATGATTTCCTTTCTTCCACAAACAACCAGATTTACTCATATGCTGACAACTCAGCACTGCATTCATCCATATGCTTCACTTCAGCTCCTCCTCCTCTCACTCAGTGTGCATCTCCTCTCAACACAGCTTCCTCAGTAAACTCCAACTTGGACAGCATATCTCAGTGGGGTTTTGTGTATTGCCCCCAAGGACTTCTCTCTGTCGAAAACTCCTCACAACTTTCCTCTCTCCTTTGATAGTTCAGTAATTCCACCTCATGACTTGGTGAATGCTCTTAGTATTACTATAACATCCACTCTTTCTTAGAAACTCAAAGTAATGGAAATGTGCCTCTTAAGAGACTAGGAGTCCTGGTTAGACGTCAAATTTTCTCTTGTAAACATTTGCTCCATTTATACAAGGGATTGATTTGTCCTTGTATGGAGTATTGCTCTCATAACTGCAGTGGTACTAGATCTGCATCCTAGCTTGAGAGAGATAAGACAAAACGGTCAGACTTATAAACTCTCTCAGGCTAAATTCAAAACTTGAGCTGCTTACCCTAAGCCGCAATGTTGGGTCACTTTCCCTCTTCTGTAGGTACTACTTTTATTTTTGCTCGTGAGAGCTGGCTGCTTGTGTGCCCCCACCAATAGCTAAACCACTCAATATTTGGCAAGCTGTTGCATCTGATTTCTGTGTGGCCATCAGCAACTGATGGATGGGACATTTTGATAACTTTTTTCCTACACCTCAAAGCTTTGGACCTCTGTACCCTCTCATGTCTTTCCCAATAAATATCTCCTGGTACATCTTAAAAGACAGGTTTTTCACCTCCAGATTTGTAAATGCTCTCCCTTTTCTTTTCTCTTTTCCTTTGATGAACCCCATCTTTGATGTTGACTTTTGTCCGTGACTGGAGCCTCCATTGTAAAGAGAGAGTGAGGCGAGGGAGGAAATGCTTGTGATGGGTAGTGCGAGCGGACTGGTGGAAGGTAGAGCAGGCCATAATAGTATGCAGAGTGAAAATATTGTGTTTAAAATACTTTTGATATTTTCTTAATGCTTCATTATCCATGCACATTGTGAAATGGATCTGTTTTGGTACTAATGGGATGATGAAAGATGCCTCATTATTACATGATTGTATGATGTGTACAGAATAATAGTTTGTGATGCTTGAGTTGAAGAAATGTTTGGTAGTGCTCAAGCATTGATTAGAATATAAAAGTTGAGGCACTGTATCTACCTGTGTGCAGAATACCATTACTTATTCTTGTACCATAGTAATAAAAACCTTTAAGCATCACTGTGTTATAACCTAATTACATATTCATTATATCTGTTTTGTGCAGATTAAAACTCTTATATTCATTGCACCTACCTATTCTATATTTTGTTTAAGTGAAATGTAGAATTTTGATCCAGAGGTCATTGTGCCATTTCAGAATGAATCACAGGGATCAAGTATGGCTGGAGCATCTGGGCCCTCCAACATGGGAGTGATGTCCAACTCCCTGGTTGGAGCTTCTGGTCTAGATGGTGGAGCAGGGGGAGTTGGTATGGGTGGTAGAGGCTTTGCTGGCATGCAAGGACTTAGTGGACAACAGCTCACAGTATACCAGGTTATCCACCAATGCCCTGATGAAGCAGGTGTTGCGAGGAATGTTATTTATGGCAGACTTCAGGGAAAGTTTAATCATTCACAAATTGAGTGAGTACATAGTTTCAGTCTCCACTAATATTATCTTTTACAGTCAAGCATAATAGGATTATTTATTTAGTTTTTTTTTATGCAATTGAATACTCAAACACACTCTGAGACAGAGTACTGTTTGATGGATGGAAGTGTAGTTATGAACTTTAATCCTTTTATCTCTTGTTATAATCTGAGTAGACTCTCAAGTAGATAATGCAAGTATTGAAGTACAGGTAGTATTTGGTAGGCAGCCTCCAACCAGGGAGGTACATCCTGGGAGGGTAAGTGATGGCTGTGTAGTGAACCAGTACTTCACTGGTTATCATGTTTCACTTCTTTGATTCAGGTAGCTGTCTTTTCTTTCTGCCTCACTTGCACTTGAACAGCAGGCATTCTGTCCTCAAACATACAGTACAGTCTCTCCTTGTCACACATAACATTTGACGTCACTTTACTCGCACAGCTCACTTTCTGCAACTCTAGATTTTCCTATGGTGAGCGCCTTGCACTAGCCCTGCCTTTTGGCGAAATAGTAGGAGTAGTAGATAAGAACGTTACATAGAGGTCGTAGGTAGGAGCATTAGTTAGATGGAGTAGTTTGGAACATTAGTCTAGAAAATTAGTTAGATACATGAAGTAGATGTAGTTGGTAGGAACATTAGTTAGGAGCCTCTGAAAACACAGCACTAGAGTTACCCTTTTGCCAGTGAGGCTCTAAAGGCTAAAAAGTGGCACTATTAGTTCAACAATTATGGGGACTCATTTGCCATGGCCACCCCCATGAGAGATTTCCCAGAGGGAATGGGCATCAGAGGTATAGATTGTTCAATAGTTCATGTTTATTATTTTTTGTGTGTTATTTTTGAATAATTCCCCAATTAAATAGGGTACATCAAATGCTTGCAACTTATGAGTTCACTTTCACATCCCTATCTGATATATACTGTTCTGAATTAACATGAGCATGATTTTTCACTTTGCACACTTATCTGATATTTAAAGAGACTAACCTTTTCATTTTCACCTCCAACTTAACTTGCAGAACATCTCATTTGCTTGGAAACAAAACTTATGCCTTTGGCATCATCAGATGTACCTCTTCTTTGTGAACCATCAACCAAACTGCCATATATCTTCACCTGCTTGTTGTCTGCAATTTATCCTACATGATCAAACCATCATAATGTTTAGTATGTCTATCTAACAATTAATTCACACAGCACACTGTTATCTTATCTTCACTCTTTATGTGTTTTTCTAATTCTAAATAGAATTGATATTTTTACTTTTTTTCCTGGATATAGAAAAACGAGAGGTTTCATATTCATACATTGAATATGAGAAAAGCACCCCATCATTTAAGCCTTTTACACTCAACCCAAAATTCTTTATGCTTCTGGGAGTTCGTAGTTCACCTTAAATTTTTCTCCCTTGCTTGGCTTCAGCACTTCCATCACTGCCCATACTGATCTTCACTTTCAAATATCTAAACTACTTGACAACTCTCAGTTCTCCATTTAAACTTATATTACACCAGCTTCTCATTTTCCCAAAACAAAAACCTTTCACATACTTGCTGCATTTTTTTTTTCATCAGCCTGTGCACATTAAAAGGAAAATACTCATTCCAACTTCTCTGATAACATCATAACTGTGGTAGCCTCCATTCTCTAACAACCATGATTCACTTATTCTCCATTCACCCCCTCTCACAACTTTCCCAGTGCCCCATATATGAATTGCTATTAAATAACCATGGTGATTACACAGACTTAACATGCTGCCACATATATTTTGTAACAATTTATTTTCATTAGCATATACTGTCACAGCTTTATTTTCATTAAAAAAAAAATCTTAAAGCATATCCATATTTCTGCCACATGAAGAGTTTTCAGTAAAGTTTTTAACTTTGGGGACTTCACCTCCAGCACAGTGTATTGATGAGAACTCTTCACTCTATGATTGTGTTTTGTGCTACTTATACCTTATGTTATTAGAATACAATTTCACCCTTAAGACTACTTATGGTCACACTGTGCTTGAAAAGTCACCTTTGCAAGGTTTTATCAACAGAGCACAATCTCGTTGAGGAACTCACTCCAGAGAAGTTCATTCTTTCCTTGCTACCGATTGTAATAAATCCTTGAAGTTGCAGAGACCCCTGGAGAAAGGTTCTTGGGTTTATACAATAATAGTAATGCCCACTGCACTGTCCCCTCCAAATGCCATAAATTGCTCTTTGGTGGTAATAACTAGACATATTTAGGAATCTGTCCCCTCCAAATGCCATAAATTGCTCTTTGGTGGTAATGACTAGACATATTTAGGAATCTTTCATTCCCTTTGTATTGGACATTATCCGCTTCATGTCTTGAGGATGATTAGATTTACTTGAAACATTTACTGAATGTATGTACCAGTCAGGAGATAGTTTTGCTGAGTATAGTAGCTATTCATCATATACATTACAAAATGGTTGTCATACATTACTGCAATTGCTCACCTTTAAAACTGATGAAACTGCTTTTAGATACCATGCTTCAAAAGGTGTGAAGTGAGTTTGCGTATAAAGTGCAATGAAGCAACAACTTGGAAAGATTCATCATAAGAAATCTTCAACATGCTAACACCCTCAAAAGAAATTCTAGATTAGTTTTTAAAGCTTGAAAAGTCATTTACAGTGAGAGAGATATGATGATAAAGATTGAACTGTAAATAATGGAATTTTTTTTATTTAAAGGTAGAGAAGCTTACTTTCAAGGAAACATGGCTTAGAATTGGCTCATAGCTAGGAACATCTTTTCTTTCACCCAGATATAACTAGACATTTTTTAGAGCACAATAACTCAAGCTGTGGAGTTTCTTCACCAGTTCATGTTCTCCAAGATACGCTGGTGGGTGATGTGGACTGAACAATTCTTCAAGAGATATAAGGGTAGAATGAGAAAATTATATGAAGTCAAGCAAAAAACTTGTTAAAAATGATGTAAAGAAGTAACTGTACTTTTATAGTATGATTGATAAATAAGTTGAATAACATGATTGAGGATATAACCATGATTAATGCAGACTGCATACATAGATTTAAGAAGCTGTATGGTAGTAGAGGATGTTCAAGAGATGGGTCCCTGCAGGTGTAAAACTCTATCCTTGTTCAGTACAAATAGAGTAAAAAGAATTCTACTCTTGTATCTCTATTGTTGTAGAAGGTGATCAAGGAGGGTAGGAGCAGGAGACTGGCAAGCCTCACCTGTTGTTGTTTCTCAAAAGAAGGAACAGGATTTTTCCTCTGAAGGCCCAGTCATCTGTTCCTGACATAAATTCAAGAAATAGCAAACAAGTTTGAAAGAGAAATTTTGGTACTTGATCACCGTTTCCTGCATTAGCAAGATAGCTCCAGGAACAGACATAGTAGGCCGCATCCAGTCACGTCTATTCTCAAACTGTCATGTGTAATGTACCGAAACCACAGCTCCTTACCAACAAGTCAGCAACACCGTCACCCCACCTTTCTGAATAAATTCAGCAGCAATACCATCCACTCCAGCTGCCTTGCCAGATGTCATCTTACATAAGGCTTTCACCTCCTCTTCTCTCTTTACCAAACCATTCTCCTTTATTTTTATTTTGCATACCATATGGACCCAAACACGCTACATCTGCCACTCTGTCATCAAACACATTCAACAGTCCTTCAATATAGTCACTCCTTCTCCTCATTTCATCCCTACCTGTTATGGCTTCCCCTTTTTCCCCCTTCACCAGTGTTCCCATTTGTTCTCATTTTTTTCACATTATTTATCTCCTTCTAAAACATCCTCTTATTCTCCCTAAAGTTTCCTGATCTTCTCTTTCTCCAAACCTCATTTGCCTTCTTTTTGAACCCCAGCACCTTCCTCTTGACCCCTTGCCAGTTTCTCTTATATTTCCCCCAATCATTTGCACTCTTTCCCTGTAAGTACTGCCCAAACACCTCTCTTCTCTTTTTCACTGGCAACTTTACTTCTTTATTGCACCATCCACTACCCTTTCTAATCTGCTCACCTCACACCATTCACATGCTACATTCATCTCTTGCACATGCCAGATCTGCTTCCATAAATACCTCCCATACCTCGCCCACTCTTCTTGCTTCATTTACTCTCATCTTTTGCCATTCTACACCCAGTCTCTTCTGATATTGCTTCACCCAAATCTCTTTTCTTTGTATGTAATATTCAAACCCAGCTTTGAGGCTGTATTAGAATCGAAAGGAAGGAAGTGGTGGTCTTCCTTGTAGTGAGAATATCCTTCCTCGTAGTGAGAATATCCTTAATAAGACTATAATCCTTTTACATCAACTGGTGATGAGAAACCTCTCTTAAGGTGACTTTTCATTTGCTGTATAACTACATGCAAGTGTAATTTGGTAGTTTCTATACTATTGACCCACCCATCTCATTAACAGTACAAGCTTCAGTATACCATGGGACCCCTCATGCCTCGGATACAACTTCTAAACTGAAACACAGAATATATACTTCTCAAGAGGTTTTCATTTAATCCACTTAGATAGATACACACCAGCACACCTCTTGACCTATGGTCCCATTTGGTGGATGCGGCTGGCTCTCTAGGAACTGCAAGCACCACCATTCTGACCATAACCTGCATTCCACATAGTCAATCTCAATTTTACCCCACCATAAATGTTTTCAGCATTTGAGTGAAGACCAATGCTTCCACCATTCTTGCTACCATTATCAGCATTTCTGCCATACCTGTGTCTAACAACAGCACTACCATAATGTGTGATCACTCTCAGTCACTGTCTTGCTTATTTACGATCATCATTATTACTGCCCACTTCGCTGTTAGTTCCGTAAATATCCACCACCATCATCAGTACCCATCATCACTACCTCTTCCACTACTACACACCATTTTCCCAGAAATGGTTGTTTTTTTATTGAGAGTCCTCCTCTCTTATTTTCTTCCAGTGGGAAATATGTAACCAGTGTCATACATTTCAGTCAAGTTTTGGATTTCCTGAGCAGTGAGGGACACATCTACTCTACCATTGATGATGATCACTTCAAGTCAACAGATAGCTAAGTGCAGGCCACAAAGGAATTAGACATAGTGTTGGTTGAGTGTGTTTTAGCAAGGTTTCATGCATTTAGCGATCTTTGAAAATTTAGCAGTGCATTCATTAGATATTCTCATGAAAATTTTTCAAAACTACTGACTTGTTTTAGATTGATTTGTTCTCTAAAGGTAGGATTATTTCATTTTTTGTTTAATGTCTTTTACACATCCAGTCAATAATTGTGCAGGTCTTGTTACTGTGTCTGTGACATGTGATGATTATGAGCATAAATGATATATTACTATAGATATATTAGGAAAGCTAATAAAAATAAGATATTTGAGTTTTATGCATTTTTTAAGTATGATACACATACCTTCTATGTTGTTTCAATTTCCTTTTTATATATGGATGAAAGTAAGAATCAAATAATAGTGCATCTGGAATGATGTGTCCTACACAGTGGTATGGGGATTGAGAAAATGGAAGACAAAGATAGCCCAGTAACTGAAATTTGTGTAGATAACAATGCAAATGCAAAATGCTTTTCTAGTGAGGTTGATTATATGACAGTACATGTACCTTTCTCTAGATATCCCATTTCTTTCTCTTGTACAGTTCTCCTCATAGACAATAGCAGTCCTTCCTTGCAGATATTGTCTGTACATTTAGGCCTTGTATCACTAACTGTTTAATTTCTTCATTCCTGTACTCACAACCCTTTCTCATGTGTTCACATCCCACCTTCTGCCTGCCACACACTTCACCTGCATACTTAGGCACAGCTTCCCTAAGTACCTTACACTCCTTTACTTCTTAGTTTTAACCCCCCTTCATATATATGTATATATATATGTGTGGTGCATATGTGTGCATGTATGTTTATATGTGTGCATGCGGGGGGATGGGGTATTTTTTCTTCGTCTGTTTCCTGGCGCTACCTCGCTGACGCGGGAAACA
>JAYMFT010146538.1:0-12711 GCA_038088735.1 Panulirus argus
TATATATATATATATATATATATATGTATAAGCAAGTTGTAGTTTTAAAATGTTGTAATTAAAAACTTCAATTCTCTCTGTGTGATTTCCAAATTTGCAACACATTTTTTTAAACATTTCAAGGGAATGTCTCACAGCAGCAGTTAACTATCATTATCATGATACACAATATATATCAGTTTTAAGTAAGGTTGTAAATGCTATAATGAAGCAAATTGTAAGTGGAACCTGAACACATATGAAATTACTTGGTGAATATGAAATTCATTCTCAAGCAGAGCAGAGACTTTTCCAAATCAGTGAGTGATTATTGTATTTCTACACTGTTTCTCTTGCTACCCAACACTAAACACTAGCATGCCTTGCATGGCATTTCCCTCAGTTAGTGAATGTTTGAACTATGACCATGAAAGTAAGTGTGTTCATTTTCTGATCTGATTTGAATATCATAAAGAATCTGTTGTCACTTGTTGGAAATGTTTGAAATTTCAGAATTTTTATAATTATTTTCACAGAAATAGAACATTTTGTTATGCATTTTGGGTGCAGTTCCTTGTTTATGATCATATGACAGCAAGCTCAGAACACTACTTGCTCTCTTTATTATAGTCATAGTATGCTAGTGCTGTTATTTTGATATTCCTGTAAGGCATATTTTGGTATAATGTCTTTGTGCTGTCAGATGTTTGTGCATATCCTATTCTGATTTCACAGTTTTACAATAGTGGTACCCTTGACTTCCCTGTTTTTCCTTACTTTACAAAATTTATTCCAATGCCCACTGGCTTACAAACACACCAGATATACAGACACTCGGTATTGTATGAAAAACCTTTCATTGTTTTAAAGTGGTATTAGCTATTTATACAGCAAGCTCATAAATGATATCTGCTTACCTTAGTAGGACATTAATCCTTTGTCATTGACTAAGCATAATTAGTATAATACTAATCTGTAAAACACCCAGTTGTTTATTTCAAAACCCACTGCCTTTGTATATCCTGTCTGGTGGAATTGTGAGAGAAGTAGACAAAGCGGTACTTTTATCTCGTGTAGGTTGGGACTTTTTCATGTTCTTTAATTGTAAGAAGAGCAGTTCAGGTTTTCTTCATAACTTTTTATTTTCAACATGATTTATTTTGCTCTTTGCAGAATAACAATTAATTCAAAAAGGATCTTTATTTGTTTTAAAGTTGTGTTTCCAGTATGGCACCGCTTGAGTCTTGGGGCATTGGTAGTGCTGCGTGTGTGTTGTGATCGTGTCCCTCTCTCTCTCTCTCCCCTGTGCCCCTGGCTGGTTCTGCCCCCAACCACCACCACCACCACCATCATCATCTACAACAACAACAACAACAACAACAACAAAAACAACACTTCTACAACAACAACAACAAACTACAACAATAACAACATTGATAATGACAACACCACCACTGCCATTTTTAACACCACCACTAATGTTACTATCATCACTGTTACATCTACCAATTTATTCATGTGCTTCCACTGCCAACAACAACTTTATTGTTACTCCCACTGTCACTGCCACTTCCACCATCACCATTGTCTTGATCACTACCACTATACTCATGCCCATATCTGCCATCTCCATGAATACTACCACCTCTACTCATGGATTTTACTACTACTACTTTTGACTTTTTCCACCACCATGAACATGCTACTGTTGTTACAATTGTAAACACACTCTCATAACCACTGTCTTCAACAACTGTGCTGTTGTCACCATCACTCTCCACCACCACTATCATCATCATCATCACTATCTTAACCACCACTGCCACCATGTTCACTCCTGTCACAATCACTACTATGACCATCACCAACACAACAAACATAACCAAAACCTTGCACATAAAAAATGTATCACTACTACTACCACTACCACATACATCACTTCCACACCACCACCACCACCACCAATGCGCCGTCCAGGTGGTGGCTGGTCCACAGTGAACATGATGACGTGATGGCTCATTTTAGGCGCAAGTACGATGTCATGAACCCCCACAACCTGTATACACTACTTGCTGAGAGGCTCCTGGTGCATGAAGAAACGCTCACCCTGTCAACCTACAACTGTCTCTATGAGGTAAGACATATAGCACTGAAAACATAAACTATTAATGAGTTATCCTTTCCTCCCTTGTTGTTCCACATCATGAATGACAAAACAATAATAATGGATTTTTTAAGGAAATTGTACTACATTAAAAAAAAATTTACTAAATATATATGCCATTGTTAATTAATTTTTTGTCAGTTTTCTCATACTATATCAATATTTTTGTCACTAAGTACAATGGATTTAGGGCATTTTTCCCTATATGGTCTTTTACTACATGATTGACAAGTATTAATACTTTTCTTTATTTTTAAATGATATCTTCCATCTTATGGTGACAGATCCTGACAGAGCACATTAGTCAACAAGTGATGTACTGCAAACATCCTGAACCAGAATCACATTACCGGTTAGAGAACCCAAGTGAGTAACATCATTTCAGTAATATAGAAAAATATAGAAAAGAATGAAATTATGAAAATTTGGCTCTCATAACACTTGTTTCTGAAAAGATGGAAATATCTTAAGGGTTGAAGTGATTCATTGGAATGAAGAACAACTAGGGTCCTGGATGTATCAAAGTGTTTGGAAGGAGAGGTCATTATCTGTTAGGGCAAAGATGGGTATATTTGAATGTAAAGTAGTCCCATTAATGTTATATGGATGTGGGTCTTTCCCTTGAATGCAAAAGAAAGGAAGAGGGTTGACATGTTAGGAGTGAAATGCCTGAGATCAGTATGTGGTGTAAGGAGGGTTGATTGTATAAGGAATGATATTATATGGGAGAGTTTTGGAAGGAACTACATCCTGATTGAGAGTGATGACAAGGATGTGTGCTGAAATGGTTTAGACAAATAAAGGGGATGAGCACTGATGGATGAAGAGAAAATATGTCAGAAGTATAGGGAGCAAGGAGGAGATATAGCCCAGGAAGAGAGAATTGAGTGAAGGAGGCTGTGGGATATCAAGGACTATACATCTTGGAGGGTGAGAGGCATGCTTGAGATGAAATGAGATGGGTCTTGGGTAACACCAGGACTTTTTCATAGAAATTGGTCCTAGGGTAATTATTATAATGATAATAATGATAATAGAAATATCATTATTATTGTGTATAATACTTGAACGCTGTTTCCCACGTCAGAGGTAGCACCAGGAAACGGACAATGAAAGATCCATCCATTTATATACATACGTAGATACATACACTCACATACAAGTACATGTACATACATATTAACATATACATATACAGACATATTCATACCCATATTCATACTTGCTTGCCTTCATCCATTCCCAGGGTTGCCTGCCCCACAGGAAACAGCATCGCCACCCCCTGCATTAGTAAGGTAGTGCCTGGAAACAGATGAAAAATGGCCACATCCACTCACACTCAGTCTCTATCTGTCATGTATAATGCAGCAAAACCACAACTCCCAATCCACATCCAGGCCCCACAGACCATTCCATGGTTTACCCCAGACATATCATGTGCCTTGATTCAGCCCATTGACAGCAAGGCGACCCCAGTATACCACATCATTCCATTTCACTCAATTCCGTGCACCCCTTTCACCCTCCTGCATGTTCAGGCCCTGATTGCTCAAAATCTTTTTCACTCCATCCTTTCACCTCCAGTATGGTCTCCTGCTTCTCCTGGTTCCCTCCACCTCTGACACATATATCCTTTGTCAACCTTTCCACACTCATTCGTTACATAATGGGATAACCTTGATTTGGACCTCAGTTGCGTGTGCCGTCTCAGCTAACATAAAAAAGAATAGGAGGAAAGGATTTCCTTCCCCCTATCCCTGCCCCTCCTAATCATCTTTTACAACATAGTTGATACAGGTGCATTATTGTTTTCCCCTGTCTCCAGGGATAATGGACAAAGGTGTGTTTAGAAAAACAAAATTTCAATAAAATGGTCACATAATACATGACCCCACATTTTAACAGAAAATACAACACTAGTATGTTCACGTCACATTAGAAAACTTATGAATTAGCCAGAGAGGGTCTCACAGTTTGTTACAGGAATTATCTCCATACCTATATTTATTCCCATATACATGGGATAGATCATATCCATCAACTCTCGCAGTTCACTTGTATATAGGCTCAGCCCATATCTAGGGTACTAAAGCAAAACATGGACTAACATGTAAATGTAAGTTCTTTGTGCTTTTTCACTTTTTGCACAAAGGTGATTCATCATGTGAGACTGAAGTCTCCATTTACATGACCTTCACACATGAAATCGTTTCACTGTACCAGATTATAAGTTATTACTCTAGCATCTTCATCTGCAATGTGTGTAACTTAAATCAATTCATGCTTGTTTTTTTTCAGTCTTTCATAGTTTTCTTCTTGCACATTCTTATTTACTACCATACATCATCATGACCAGCCTTTCATGTTCTGTATAGTCAACATGATCATACTAAATAGAAAGACTTCAACTTTGTGCTTAGATAGCGATTTCTTCAACTTTGTGCTTAGATAGCGATTTCTTCACGTCATATATTCTTTCATCATTATTCTGTGTATTCTAAGTCCATATCTACAGTATGTGATATCTATTTCTACTGTTCTTATTTTTCTAATCCTAATGCATAGAAACTAGGGCTTCACATGTATACATTAGAGTTGGGAAAAGTATTCTATCATGTAAGTGTCTTCAATTCTTCTAATTGACCAGTGCTTTCAATTGACCATAAGTTTTCCTACTTTACAAGACCTTGTACTGAATTTTGGCATTCCCATCATCATCCTTAATAAGTATCAGTCACAAATATCCAAACTCTTCCATTGTAAGATTTCTTGACTGAATTGATATTTAGCTGGTGACAACCCATTTGTTTCAAAGACTTAAATCATACTTTTACTCATGTTGATTTTAGCATCTTCATCCTACATGTAACTTTAGAGGAACCTGTTATTCTTTCCACTGCTATAATTCACCGTACAGATAATCATTTACAAATAAGAACCGTCGTAACCTCCACAGGTTCCTCTATAGTTCAGCAGTACACTGCTGTTACCCAACCCCACAATTATCTTGCAGAGCCCCATTTATGAAGTCATTCAACATGGTAACATTGCACAACATCAGTATACTTCCGTATTAATTTCCAGCCTCTTGTTTATAACATAGTTTACTCTTACATAAGTATTACCTCCCATTATAAAAGTTGTTATTAGTAATCAAAACTCATTCATGCACACCATATAGTTAGAACTTTTTACAGAGCTTTTGTATCAGCTTTATGATGTTTTTTCTAAATGCAGTATTGCTGAATACTTTTTTTACAAAATTTTTGTAACCTGCCAAAGTGCAGAAATATGTTATACACACCCCTCTTTCATTGTAGAATTTACCATGTTCTTCACTTAAAATAGTCTCAATATTTCTTTTCAACACCATCAGTCCCAGTCCGATCGTATATCTTGAAAACTATGCTTAGGAAAATTATTCCATTCTCAGCCTTGAAACTGCTTTTTAAGTTTTTAAGTATTTTTTTTTTTTGTATAATTCGAATGCATTATTGGTTAAATTGCTTTTCTCATTTATTTTATTGTCAAATATAACTATGGATTTCTGATGATCATCTGTTTGTTGGAAAAGGTTTGTGTACCCATAGTGTCCATGTAGTAGCCTCTTCCTGCTTTTATCTCTTGACAGGTATTGGCCTGTGGCATGTGAGTAGTTATAAGTGCACAATGAATTTTTAATCTAATCATGTTTACAAATACTTTCTTTTCCATGTAACAGTTAGTCTCATGTGTCTATTAAGTGAATGATTATATATTATTCTTTATGTTCATCATAATTGTAATCATCTTGAGAATGCCATATCATCATTTTGGTATAGGACATGCTACATGCTCTGTGTTCTTTAGCTATATAGGCTATGAAGTATGCATACTGAATCTTGTGATGCATGGTATCATCATTCCTAGCTTCAGTGGCTCCTAGCAGTGCATTCTGTGCTATAATTGTCAGTGCCTATGTGAGGAATTTGTTTCTTGTAGTTAACTAATGAAATATTCCAGATAAAGCCTCAAAAACACTTTATAACTTAAGTTTGACAATGGCCACCATCTAAATTTGGTTGAATTGGTGCTCTTATGTATCAGCTAACTGACTATCAGCATTTCGTTGTTCTTATAATTGTTTTGATTTTATAAGATCTGAAGAAATTGCTGTGCCATTTTACAATTGGCTTTAACATCATCCTTTTTTTAATTTGAAATAGCTTTGCTTATCTCCACAGTAATTACTGGTAGCATCACTTACATGCTGTTTCAATAATCTTATCCTTTTAGTTTCTTAGGTATAACAAACACTCGGACCAGATGATAGCAGTATGTACCTTGTTCGGTAATAGTTGATTAGAAGTTTCAACCAAGCTAGATATGGAGAGTATAGTGCTTTTGATGTGCCATCCTTATTTTAACTAAAGCAAAAGCATTAAAGTTAAAACTTTCAGTTCCATAAGTCCTCTACAGAATAAGAAGATTTGCAACCTCTAGTTTGGTGTAGATAATCAGGGACTTCAAGAAACTGTTCCAGAAATGTTGAATATGAAATTCTGTACAATAAAATATTTTTCTGAGCACTTTACGTTGTTTTAGCTTTTGACATTATTTCTGTGCAGTTTTTCTCTGATAATTAACCAAGTCATGTATAGATGTATGAAAAGTGAAAATGTACATCTTTATTTTTACATATATGGGTAGTTTCTTAAACAGAACAGTAAAATATGATATCCCTTAGCATTTTTTATTGTAGGTTACAAGTGGATTTGTTTGATTAATCGAAACAGGTAATGAAATGCTTTAAAGTAGCTCAGTATGGTTTTCCATAACTAAAGAATTTCCAGGTTTGGCATTAGATAAACAATGGAAGTGTTAGTTTGATATGTGACAAACATGAACATACAGTATTGTGTTTTTGCATTTGCAAACAGATCCAATCTGAAATAGTTAGTTTGGTGACTTGGAGCTTGGTGTTGTGCCACTGCAGATGGTTGGGGCTCATTGCTTGTTTCTGCCAATTCTTGGCTTTTGATTAATGAGCTATCAGCAAGAATTTGCTTCAGATGTTTGGTAACCACTGTTATTGGTACCCTGGCTTCTGTTTAAGGGGTTATTTATGCTGTTTTGAATGATAGGGTAGAGAAGCTAAACGTTCATGTGGCTTACTTGCTAGGCAAAGAAAGATATGAAGGACCTGAAAAATTTAAAAAGAAAATGAAGGAAGTAACACTGGATCTGAGTAAAGTAAAGACGAGTTATGACAAAGTAAATCATATGGAAGTGAATACAGGAAGAAAACTGCCATGATGGGTCTTAGAATGTGAAAAAATAGAGCCGTTTAGGGATAGATCTAAACAAACCCTGCAAGAAATGTCACAACGCCTTATTGTTAATGACAAGATACCTGAAAGTTTAAGTTTGTATCCACTTTTTGCATCTAGTAGGTAGAACTTAACATATGAAACTATGTAACTATGTTAAGCGTGTAATATCAACCCACTGGGGTCTTACTAAAACCCTTTGTGACCCCTGTAATCCTTTTGCACTACCACTCACAGGATGAGTATGGGGTGCACATTAAATTTGCTGGGGTTCTGGCACAAATCAATCATATCAATGATGGATCTTTGCTCTATCTATTTCAAATAAAATTCTTGCCTTCACAAGAGATTAGTGCATGTAGATTTGTCATACGAGTGAATGTCCTTTTCCCCCACATTCTTGTGATGGGATAATGGAATATGCTTGTCATACTTGAAGCATTTAATGAATAATAATACAGCAATGAATTTTTAATGAAGTCAACTCATGGATACTTTGTACTTCCCAAAAGCTGGGGGTGTTGAACTGGCATTGCCAGTATTTTTCTCATGAGCATCACATATACAGGGGGTCTCATTTGCTCTAGTATGGAATACTACTCGCATATCTTGGGTAGCATTTTATCCACCTTTCATAGCCAAAGTGGAAACAGAAGCCTTCTGCCATATCAGCTCTCCTCCTGTCATCTCACTTTAATAGTCCCTTCCTATCTGTCATATGTCCCTGCAGGTGCTGTTCTGCTGATATTATTTCAGCCACTGCCTTGTAGGTTGTCTGCATGTGTCACAACCCTGAGACCTAAACCCAGAGCATGCAAATCTACTGCTTCTCATAATTTTTTCTGTGGAGACCACCAACACAAAGATTGTCCATTGCATTACCTCCTTTTCTCACATAGCAAAACTCTGGAAGTTCTTAATGTATATTGGCTTTCCCACTTCCTATAACTTTTCCACCCTTATGAGTTGGGTCTAAAAACACCCAAGGAGCTCATAATAATCTCTGATGTATTCTTTTTTTCATATTCATTATTTTCCCTTTTATCTGAGAAGGCCTTGAGTGGGGCATGCTTTTAATCATGCCATGTTGGCTGCAGTAAAAGAAAAGGAGTAGAGGGAGATGAGGAGTAGAGTAATCTAGATGAGAGGGAGAGTATAGTTAATGTGAGGGGAAATAAAGAAATAAATGAGTTTTTCTTGGAAATTGGATGGCAGGCCTTTGACTGAAGGTGCTTTTATATTTTCCTGAATAGAATTTATTCCCTTAAGAGGATTATGCCGTGATACAGTCTTGTATGTTACACTAGTGCGATCCATGGTTTCTTTTGGGAATTAAACTTAATGCTGAGATTATTTCAAAGGTATTTTTCTTGTATATAATTGTTTTGTCTAGCAGTACAGTACTGAACTGAAAATGAATAAAGATTAACTGTGAAGTGCACATTAGATATGATGCATGTACATGAGTTTTGGAAGAAGTTAATTGATGAAGCTCATAAGACAGAACGAGAAGCTATCTTGATGTAGAGATTGTTTTATCCTTAGGAATTGGTTCCAAACTTACCAGTTGGCAGACAATGAGCAGCAGCTAAGGGTGCATTCATTTGAATTTGGATTATACAGTAGTTATTCATATGAGCAACAGTGGAAATCAAAGTGATGACACTGTGGTAAGAGGAATGAAAATTGGTTTTTGGAACCTTTTTTCAGTGATGTAAATGGTAAAGATCATATTAGGTAGTTTCAGAAATTTGAATGGTAGAGAATGAAGTCGTGCATTGTTCTTGGTAAAGTTACAGATGATTTAGGAAACTTCTCAAGAAGCACAGGTGTGGAGAATCTGAAAAATTTACTTGATATATTACTATTTTGGCTACATGAAGGACCGTGACACTGAGATTTGCATTTAGTAGTGAGTGTTTTAAGAGTGTACATATGAAAAGGATCCTTTTCTCTTTATCTTTTTCATATGCATGGAAAGTATTGGACTTTGTAAATTTCTGGAAATTTTACTCTTAACCATCAATTAGAAATTTTATCTATTAATGGCCCACCCTTGAGTTGCCAGTTGCCACACAGTATTTATATGACACAGTAGCTTGCTGAGGCTTATGTGTTTTAGTTAATGGTGGGGGGGGCACACTCCCTGGAGTATAAGCCAGAATAGTACATATAGAAAAGAGAAAATGAACCAGCATTGCAGCATAGGGCAATGGGTCAAGTTGTGAAGTTAGCATTTGAGTGTTAGGTGACCTGCTTTTGACTCGACTCCATTTACTAAGCAAGTTGAGCTAGAACCATCTCAGATATGAGAGCAGTAATTCATGTATGGACACCAATCCTTTTTGTAAACAGAGCAGCTGTCCAGAAAAAAGAAATTTTAGTGTCTAAACATGACTCCCAGTTTATTTGAGGCAGATTTTGCTATTTGAATGATTTGAGGTTCCAAGGATAGATTAGATGTTATGGTTGTACCAAGTATGTTCATTGTGGTAAGTGGTGGAATGACAGTTATATCAGAAGAGGAGGGAAAGTTTTGAAAGGGTTTAGAGAGAATATCTACCACTGAGTACCTTTGTCAAAATTGTCAGAATGGCAGGGCTATCGTGAAGAACTCACCGCATGTTTTGCTTGATGTATGAGACTATTCTTCTCAGCTGCCACATATATTACATAGATATCACTTCTTGGTTCATCTGGAACTGATTTCAGCCACATTTTAGTTTTCTTTTAAATGTTTCTGTAGTTGCTCCATGCTTGTTTCTCTTTTTCTCCTGGTAATACACTGAATAATCATTCCAGCTACCTTGCTGGGATGTCAAATATTTTTGTCTGATTTATTTTTAGTATGTTCTGTCATATTCTTGAAGAGATAACAACTGTATGAATTAACTATTGAGAGGCTTTCTGGTTTAACACTTTTTATTTATGCTTTCAATTTGTTCTCATGTATAGATTATCATATCTTTCTCTTCTTTCTAGTCTATGTAAGTGCAGTTCTTTCAGACTTTTGTGGTAACCCATATGTACCATTCCTCGATTTTGCTTGTGAAATTCTTTATTTCTAATTGTTTCACTGGTGATCATACAAAACAGTTGCATTCAAACTTTCTTCTTATAAGGACATTAAACATTTTCATTGGCAGGTTTCTATCTCTTGTAGAGAAAGTTTTCAAAATCACACCACTCATAACTTGGCTTGATAGTGCTATCTTCCCAAAATTTTCTCGGAAATGTAGTGTCTTATTCATGATGCCACCCATATATTTAACATTTGACCCATTTTCTAGCAGTTTCTTGTCAGGCCTTTATATGTTACTACTAATTAATCTTTCCTTGACAAGGAACTTTATTGATTAAATTTATCTTCATAGATTCCATTAGGTTCCCTACTACCCATTTGTAAATTGTGTCTGTCAGTCTTTTTTCCATCCCCATCTGATCTGTTTCTGATCCCGTCATTTTGCTTGCTCAGGTGTCATTAGCAGAACTACTTACTATGCTTTCCTTTACTTGACTATTGATGTCTGACATCATTATTACAAAGAGTAGTGAGGCCAACACCATACCTTGTGGTACCCCAGATAGGACATCATCATCCACAGATATGATTCTGTTTGCTACCACTTTCAACTTTCTGTCAGAAGCTTTTTAATCTCTTTTTCTCTCTTACCCTTAATGTTTTGTTTAGCTAATTTCTGTAGCAACATCCTGTTGTTTATTTTGTCAAAAGTTTTTGCAAAGTCAAGGAAAATGGTATCCATTCTTTTTCTTTGGATTAAACTTTCATTTATGTTATTTTAATGAGCTAATCATTGGGTTCTTGAACTTTTTCCAGGCATAAATCCTTGTTGGACTTCATTTATATAACTGTTCTTGATTAGATGCTTAAATATATGTCCTTTTATCACTCTTTCAAGAACTTTTATTACATGCGAAGTCAAACTAAGTGGTCTCTATTGTTTAGCTATTAGCTTAGATCCTTCTTGGTGTATCTATGTTCCATATGCCAATTGGTGAATGCCTGCAATTTTGCTCTCATTCAGACTTTGCCCCATTGATAACATCATTGGTTTTGCTATTGAGAAAGGGGCAGACACTGAGTTTGGAGGCATTAAACCTAACCAGGTTCGTCTACTTCTATGAGATAGCCTGTCCAAGTGTGAGTTTATAATGGAAGTTGTGTTGAGATAAGATGCAGATTGAGTGAGAGAGGATGGAGCATATGTGAAGGAAGTGGAGAATTGCAGCACTGGGTCATCAGCATATGAGCACAATTTGCTGTCCGTTGAGGAAAGAAAATCATTGCCATAAAGGAGGAAGAATGTAGGAGATAGGACAGAACCTTGAGGGACACTGCTGGTAATAGTGAAAGGGGGAGAGGTTGACCTTTGCTGGTAATAGTGAAAGTGGGAGAGGTTGACCTTTCAGTAACTAAGAAGATAGTGCAGCCAGAGAGTAAGCTAAATGAAGAAAGCAAATTGAAAGAGGGAAGGCAAGGGAGAGGAGTTTAGACATAAGAACCATAGTGCCATACTCTGTTAAGAATTCCTCTACATCCCACCTTCAGCGTGCCTCACACTTCACCAATACATGGAAGCACTACCCCTGTCACCCATGAACAACAGTATTTACTCTTCATACCTGTGTGCACAAAAAGATAGCAATATTAGTTTTCCTTATGAATTGATAGACTAGCATGCAAAACTATAAAGAATACCACGAAGGATAAAAATGCACAAAATTATCATACATCTACCTATGTTTTGCAGTGCTGGCATGCAGATTGATGCAGTAAAGATAGCATTAACGTGTCTGGTGCCTCCTTCGACACTTTTTGGTAGAAATGGTGGATGTTGAGATGTTTTTTTGGTTTCCTGTCACTTTTTGTTAAACCTTACACTGATTTCTTACATAAACTCGATGTCAGTGGTAAATAAGATGAATAATCTTACCACTGAGCTGAATATTTGTATATATAACATACTTTTCATATTTATGTGTACTGTTTAATAAGTTTTATGTAATTCTGAATGCTATATATATATATATATATATATATATATATTTATTATTTATTTATTATACTTGATTGCTGTTTCCCGTGTCAGCGAGGTAGCGCCAGGTTATTAGGTTCAGCAGGGTTGAGGGACGATTTAGTTGGGGAGTGAGTTTGAATGGAAAAAAATTGGAGGAAGTGAAGTGCTTTAGATATCTGGGAGTGGATTTGGCAGCAAATGGAACCATGGAAGCGGAAGT
>JAYMFT010146549.1:0-12711 GCA_038088735.1 Panulirus argus
GGAATGTTTATCTCATTATGGAAGTTTTCTTTTCATTTTGTAATGTGATAATGGTTTTCTATTGAAAGTACTTAACTAAAGTTAATTGTCAACATTTATGTCATCAGTCAGAAGAGAATTTCTACACTGTGGCATGGAGTTACGACACAGAGACTGGTCGTCCAATCCTTGCTGCTGCAGGCTCTCGGGGTGTTATACGAATATTTTCACTTGCTACGATGCAGTGCGTTAAACATTTCACAGGTAAGAGCATACGTGGAAAATTAAACATACTGAAGTGGTGATGATAACAACTTGGGTTCATGCCATCCCAGTCTGTCACATGAAGAGAGTAACATATGAAGAGAGATTCATAGGCAGCTTGGATAGTCTTACTTGATAGGCAATTGTTAGTTATATCCTGTTACATTTATGTCAGAAGAGAAAGTCTGTTGATTCTGTCAAGAATTTAGAAGTTAACTTCACTGCTGTACTAGATATATTAGTCTTTAGCTCTGATATTTCAATACCCTTGGGGATTACCCGTTTAGGGTGGGATTTGCCTATATCAAAGAAGTATTCAGGCTGCCATGTCCAAACACACTTCTTTAGTATGCTCCATTCACTTCATACCTTCCTGGGTCCTCTCCTCAATATATCCCCTCACTTTCTCCTAGGATGCAAACTATCTTACCCTCACTTTGTTTTCTTTTATTTCATTCTTTTTCATTTTCTTTACCAGCTTATAATCATGCATTCTATCCACATGATCAAATCACTTCAAGGTATTTTGCTTAACAAGCTTCAACACTACACTGCAAGTCTTTCCCTCTCTCTCACAATGCACGTCTGTTTTACATTTCAGCATTACTTACTTTATCCTTCTGCTAACACCACAGGTGCCCCTCAAATGGCTCTTTTCAGCAGTTTGAATCCTTGAGCTGTTTTTCTCAATTTCACACCCGAAGGTTAGGGTTAGCAAAGTCATACTGTTCCTTAGTCCTTTTCTTATATTTATGATCATACTTTTCCCCTTTATAAGTCTCCTTTCAATTGATTTCTTATTTATTTTTTCCAAAGTGCCATGTTTACATAGTATTGAACTCAAATGCTTAAATTATCTGAACCTCTTTTAATAGTTTCTTATTTCTTCTAAACTTGCACCTTACTCATTGTTTTTATTTATTCTATGTAGTAGTGCAAAGTCTGCCACCAACCAGGGAGGTATATTAATTGTTCTGCCCACCTGGGTATTGGGAGGGTTAGTGACAGTTGCACAGTGACTCGGCACTTTATTAGTCATCAAGTTTCAGTCTTTTGGCCCAGGTAGTTTTCTCTTTTCTCTGCCTCACCCATGCATGGGCCGTTAGCTTTCGGTCCATAAACATACAGTTGCTTCATCTTACACATAACACTTCACAATGCATAACCTTAAATTTTCCTGCACTAGCATAGCCATTTGTAAGTACTCCCTTTGAAAATAATTTTCTTATTCTTACCAGCATTTGATTTCTTCTGCCTTAATAAATTTTTTCAGAAATAGCTTTAGTTGTAGTAGGATACCTGAAGTTTGGGGAAGCTTTCTCAGACAAATTTGTGCAGAAACTATCCATATTTATGCTAGTGGTTTTTTTTTTTTTTTTTTTTTTTTTTTTTTTTTTTTTTTGATGGTGTGAAAAATCACAAACCCAAAATAAGGATTTATGAATCATGAAATCATGGACAGTTGTTGTATTTGTATTTCTAGTACTTATTTCAGCACTGCATGTACTAAGTAGGAACAATACTTAAAGAAGCAGGGACCTTACACAAGGGGTGATATACAAATCATGAAGTGTTGCACATTTTTTAATTGGATTTCAAACACCTTTCATTAGGTCATCATAGGTTTTAAGCTATAATTCATTTCTAAGAGAAGATGCAAAGAACTTCGAACAGCAACAGACCACTAGGACCCTTCGAGGCATTTTGTGATAGAGGAAGAGATATGAAACATGGATCAGTTTGATAAGAGTAGAAACACATACATATTTAGAATAGGAAAATGCTATAAGCTTTTCGTGTAGCTAAGCAAGCGAAAGTAGTATCATTCGTGGATTTCAAGCGAAACATTTATCATCTAATCATAAACATTATTAATTTTCAATCAGTGTAATTGGTAAATCATTCCACATCGTTTGAAGTAAAATGTTTGCCCACAAGTTTGTAACTATTACAGTGAGTGAAAACAGGCAAGTCTGTCCCTAAGTACGTGGTGGTATCAAAAATTTCTGAAACTAGTTCCATAGCATGCCAACAGATGGCAGTACAGCGATGTGCATGCTGTGACAGTTAGGCGTAACCGTCATCAGTCAGTCTGCCGAGTGGAGTCATTCTGTGAATGTCATGTGTTATTCTATGGGAGTTTTTTACCTCATGCACATGCACATTTGAGATTTCACCATGGACAGCAAACTAGAGCAGAGAGCAAACATCAAATTCTACATCAAACTCGGTAAATCTGCAACTGAGACCTTTGACAAGATTTGTCATGTGTATGGCAATGAAGGAAAGAGTCGTGCGAGGTGTTTCGAGTGGCAGGCACGATTCAAAAGTGGCAGAACCTCACTGAATGACAACAAGAGGTCAGGACGACCTTCCACGAGCTCAACCCCCAAAAATGTGGAAACATTTCAGTGACTTGTGCATGAGGATCGTTAGAGATCCATTAAGGACATTGCTACCATTAGTGATGTCTCTTAAGGAACAGTGCAGGCAATCCTAATGTCAGATTTGAACATGCACCACATTGCTGCAAAGTTCGTGCCCAGGCTTCTGACCCCCAATCAGAAGGAACACCGTGTCAAGATCTGTCACGATCTCCATCAGCGTGCCCTGGATGACCCAATCTTCACATCAAGGGTCATCACTAGGGACAAGACTTGGGTCTACAGGTACAACCAAGAGACCAAACAACAGTCTTCGCAGTGCAAGAGCCCAAAATCACGACTGAAGAAGGCCAGGCAGGTCCGTAGTGTGACCAAGAGCATGCTCATTGTTTTCTTCGACATTTGTGGAGTTGTTCACAGTGGATTCATCCCCAATGGCCAGATCATAAACAGACAGTTCTACTGCAAAGTTCTGAGGCACCTGAGGGAGGACATTCGTCGGAAATGGCCTGAAATGTAGCGCAAGAGCAATTGGATGCTTCATGACAACAATGCATGCTCTCATCGAGCTCTCATAACTTGTGAATTTCTCAGCCACAACGGCGCAGTGACCCTACCACATCCGCTATAATCGCCAGATTTGGCACCTTGCGAATTCTTCCTCTTCCCGAAGATGAAGTTTCAGCTAAATGGTTGCTATTTTGACACCGTGGAGGAGGTCCAGCTAGAATTGCAGAATGTGCTTGACAAGCTTCGGGAACAAGCCTTCCAGCAGTGGCAACAGCACTGGGAGTACTGTATGGCTGCCAAAGGGGACTATTCTGAAAGGGATGGTGCCCAACCTTGAATCAAGTGAGTACTTTCTCGTATATAGGCCTAGTCTCGGAACTTTTTGATAGGCCCCTGTAGTTTGTTATATCAAGATTATTAAAGCCTTTGATAAATTTGAATGCCTGTAGTAGATCACTTCTTAATCTTCTCTTTTGTAAACTAAATGGATTTAAATCATCTAGGTTGCTCTCATAGGATTTGTTTCTCAGTCCGTGAATCATTTTGGTTGTTTGCCTCTGTATTCTCTCCAGTTTACCTGTCTTTTTTCTCAAGTAGGTTGACCAAAACCAAGCACAATTTTCAAGATGGAGATGCACCAATGACTTGTATTGAATAAGGGTAATTTCCTTGGACTTTAATTCAATAGCTCTGTCCAATAAATCCAAGAGATTTTTGTCCTCTTAACTTCCTCTGTGCACTGCTTACTTGGCTTTAGATCACCAGAGATTATTACAATTAAGCTGTTTCCTCAATTACCTTTTGTTGTTCAAGAAAATTCATACTGTAGCTTGCCTTTTTTTATTTTTACTACTGTGTAAAACTTTGCACTTACCAATATTGATATCCATTTGCCACCTGTGAGCCAATTCCATCAGTTTGTCTATGTTAGTGTGAATCTGCAAATGTTCAAGTTCTGATGGAGATTTATTTCCTAACTTAGTGTCGTCTGCAAGTTTTGATATCTTGTAATACAGCCCATCATCAATATCATTACTATCTATGAGAAAGAAAACTGGTCATAAGAATTATCTTTGTGCCCGTTTAACATTTCTAAGGCTTGATCATTAAAAACAACGTTTTGTTTATAGCCAGTCAGCCAATTTCCTAACTACCTTAGTATAACCCCACCTATATTCTATCTATCTATCTATCTATCTGTCTATATCTCTGATGCCCGTTCCCTCCGAGAACTCCCATCAAAGGGTGGCCACTCTTTTCATTCAGATCTTCACATATCCTTACGTCATCCTCTACAAGTCATTCTTGTGATTATCTTACCCTAACTAGCATCTCTTTAACTGACAGTTTACTTATGTTGAATTTATGGGAAAGTTTTGGGTTTCTTCCTGCTTTGTCAACAACATTCTTTTCAAAGTTTTTTGTTACTCCATTCTTGTCCAACTATACTTGTTTCTTGCTATATTATACCTTACAAATGCTGCCTTTATCTTTTCTACCACACAATTTGAAGCTCGTTTGCCTTTTGACATCACTTATTGATCCATTCCTCCTCCTTTCTTAAATTTCCCTCTATATTTGAGGCTAGAGGCTCCCAGGTTCCTCACTTCATTATAAATTTCACAACCTTTTACCCCAGTACTTAGATTCCTGGCAGCTGAGCTTTATTTCCCAATTTATGTTAACATAGAAACTGTTGGTTTCCACAATTATATATTTCCTCTTTAAATGCTGTGCCAACTCTGCTCTTTTAACGTATTCAGTTACCCCATAATGAAACTAAAGTATTACATGATCACTTTTTCCAATTGATCTATCACAATATATTCTGATTATGTGTGAAGGTAAGATCTTGTAACGATAGCAAAAAGTTGAAAGGTATCCAGCAACCAAAACAGGTTTTGAGAGCTTAACATCAGTGAGATCCCAGTTAGCAAATGAAAAGAGGACTGTGTCCAAGAGTTATTATGTTATCATAAGGCTTTTCCCCTAGGGAGAGTTTCTTTGAGTGTGTACTCCTGAAATTGTTTGTTATCAGCATGTTAAATTGGTCAGGGCATGGGACCTTAAAGCAGGGGTTTTGTCTTCACATATTCCACTAATGATAGGATATACTAGATGATCTCACCTGAAATGAAGGCCAGTAAGCACACCTTCAACGTCCTGACTCCTGTGTTTTAAAAAAAGGCAACAAATACTGCTGTGGATCCATGTGAGGACCATTAAGTTACTTTCGATCAGCTTTCGATAAACACCCTCGTGTATATTATATAGCTGAAAAGAGTTTGGCCCCAGGACATAATGAAAATAAACTTAAGGGCATGTGATATAGATCTGATGTTTTGGTTGAATATTAGTAATAGTACTGAATATAAGGCTCATAAATAGAGATTATGACAACCTTTCAGTATTTACTAGTGATCATAGTGTTTACTAGCCTGTTACTTGAATCTAATTTTTATCTAGACATTTAAAAGCCTTTTAATGTTTTTTGTTACATCACTTGAGTAGCAAGTCACATTCATAGCATTTATAAGTTTAGAAGCCTCAGGACTGAATTATATTGTGTCTTTCATAACACATTTTTCCCACTCTAGACATACAAGTTTAACGGCTTTGGTTAGACAAGATGTATTGTTCACGGAGGATATTAAGGGGTTCTTTTTTCCTGTCCAGAGCCCTTGCATTCTCTTTCCTTACCTCCCACTCCATGAATAGATTGAACAGCCATAGTGACATCACACACCTTTGCTGCAAATCAACTTTCACTTAGAACGATTCACCCTCCTTTCTACCTACTCATACATACACCTTACTTTGTTGCTAATAACTCAATGCTTCTATTAGTTTTCCTTCCACATCATATATTTGTAACACTTTCCACAAACATGTTTATCAAGCTTATCATATGCTCTCTCCTGATCCAAAAATGCTACATACACATACTTCTGTTTCTCATAAGTATTTCTCACACACATTCTTCAAAGGAAACACCTGATCCACAAGATCTCTGCCACCCCAGAAATCACTTTAGTCTTCCCCAATCTGATGCTTTGTGCATTCCATCACCATATCAGTTACCAATTTCCCTTACAACTTACAAGGTACTTTGTCTGTCCTAGCTATGTCTCTGACGCTTTTTCCCACCTGGAACTCCGTCAAGGGGGTGGCCACAACAATAGAGTCTTCATAACTAGTGAACTACAGTTTTCTTCTTAGTCTAAATTTAGTGCCTCATCCTTGACAAGACACTGGCAGAGGGCAACTCTAGTGCAGTGTTTGCAGAGGCTCCTACCTAATGTTCCATCCTACTACCTCTACCAAATGCTCCTGCCTAAATGTACCTTACTACTGCTTCCACCTGTTGCTCCTACCATATTGCCAAAAGGCAGGGCTAATGCATATTGTTCACCACAGGAAAATTTAGAATTGAAAAGAATGAACTATGTGTGTTAAGTGTTGTCAAATGTTTGTGGCAAGAAGAGATTTATGTTTGTGGACAGAATGCCAGTAGTCCATGTGTGGGTGAGGCAGAAAGAAAAGACAGCTACCAGGGTCAAAGTTTTAGCAATAGTCCTCCCTGATTGTTGGCTGCCTACCAGCTTCTGTCTACTCTCAGCGGACTTAAACATCTGTGATTTGAACACACATTTATTCCCCTTGCCTTTATCCATTGGCATTATACAGCCATTCTGTTAGTCTTAAGGCACCTCACCATGATGCATACATACATTGAAAATCTTAGTTAACCAGTCAACAACACCATCACCCCCTTTGGTAAGGAATACAGCTGCAGTACCATCCTCTCTGGCAATCTTGCCACACTTCATCTGCAGTTGTATCTTTTCACTAAACCACTTGCCATGACTTTCACTTTGCATACTTCCTAGACCTAAACACTCCACATCTGCCACATTATCATCAAACACATTCAACAGTTTTTTAGAATACTCACTCCACCTCATCATCAAATTATCTGTACCTGTTACCTCTTTCCCATTTGCCCTCTTCACTGATATTCCCATCTGTTTGCTTGTTTTGCTTGCACTGCAAACCTCCTTGCAAAACATTTAGTTATCTTCCCTGAAATTTGCTGGTACAGGGAATGTCTTAAGTTCAGAATAGTTAGAAACAAGTGGTTGCCAGACTAACAATTTTTCCAGAGTATAGATAGTGAACATTTCCAATGATCCTTAAGGTTTAGCTAACAGCAAAGTATGGAAATGCATGCTAATTTTAAGAATAGGATATAGTTGTTTAATTCACAGCACTCTTATGCTAACATAATCTTCCATTATGAAGAGAAAATAATTAAAAGAAAGAATATCTGACTCCTTCCCTTACTATACCAAATATATTCTAGGAAGGTGTTGATTTAAACTTATCAGTTGACATCATGTCCAACATGTTGCTCCTTGAAAATATTTTTGTTTAGAGTTCACTTATGTTGCAGTTTTTATGAAAATTATGCTTGTCATTATTGAGTTTATGATGAGAAATTGGTTACAAATTCACATTATGCCCATTTTGTAAACTAGATTGTTTTCACTATTTTTCATGAAGGTCATGGGAATGCTATCAATGAACTGAAGTTCCATCCCCGTGACCCCAACCTACTTCTGTCAGTCAGCAAAGATCATGCTCTGAGGATGTGGAATATTCGCACTGACATTCTGGTGGCAACTTTCGGTGGTGTAGAAGCACACAGAGACGAAGTACTAAGTGCTGTAAGTAGATTGCTATAATTTTGAGATATATCTCTAATTATAATTGTGCATTATATTTGTTTAAACAGTCTTGCCAGATTATTAGACCTGATCCTTATGGATGCATCAGAAATGTGTGATGTGTTTGTAGCCATCAGTAAGACTGAATCTTGATGTGTGTGGTATCCATGGTCCTAGTGCTAATACAGTTCCACTATGACATACAACACTGAGTCTTGATGTGTGTGGTATGCATGGCCTAGTGCTGATACAGTTATAGTGTGACATACTTACCAATGCCAACTGTAATGAGGGTGATGGAAGGATTGAGATAACAGGGAACAGATATGAAAAAAATTGATGGAATATGGCAGCAAGACTGGGAATATTAGACATAAGAGGATACACACCCCCAAAAATGTAATTAATGACACACTTAAGCAAAGGGTGTGTGGAGTGAAAATGGAAATGATGAATGCAAGTTTTGGGAGGACATGGAAGATGTGGTATGGACAGGAATGTGTGAAAATTAACGGAGAAGAGGAAAAAAGAAGTGTGTGTAATTCTGCTATCACCAAGAGTAGGGGAAGGTGTTACACAGCATGGATGGAATGGATCAGGAATAGTGTGGGTGAGAGGAAAGATTGGGATTGTGAAGTATGCATGGGTGTTTGTATATGCACCTGTGAATATGAAGGGAAGGTTGAAATGAAGCTTTTCTGGAGAAATTTGAATGACTGTATAAATGGTTTTGAGAATGAGAGAAACGTGGTCGTATTAGGTGATATGAATGCGAAAGTGAGATGCAATGAAATTGGTGAGATACTTGATAAATGGGGAGCACCTGGAGTAAATGAGAATGGAAGTTTTCCTGTAGATATTTGTGCTGACAGGGGTTTATTCCTTGCAAACACATTTTTTCAGGACATGATCCACAGATATACTCAGAAGAGGAATGTTGAAAGAAAAGAGTAGAAGGCTTTGATTGACTATGTGGCAATGTACGAAAGATTGAGAAAGACCGTGCTAGATGCTAGAACGGTTCTTGTGGGGATGAGGATCAGGGAGAAGTGGAGGTATGGTGTGAGGAAGAATGGAGAGGTAAAAGTGTTGGCAAGCAAGAAGATGAATCAGAAAAAATGCAGGGAGGAGTATGAAAGGAAAGGTAACTGAAAGCTTGGAGGGAAGTGCAGTGGATGTAGGAATGCAATCATGTGTGAATGAGGTGTTTAAAATGTTTAGAGAAATACTATTAAAGGTTGTAGAATCAGTAGTTGGATACAAGGTAGTGAGATACAAGAATAAAAAGGGCAATGCATGATGGACAGAAGAGACTAGAAATGCTGTGGAAAAGAAGAAAAGGCATATGGTAGATTGCTCAATAGGAATGTACCAGTGGAAGTTCTATAAGGGAGGTGGGAAGAATACAAAATATGTAAGCAGAATGTTAAGAGGCTAATAGAGGAAAGCAAAGAAAGAGTAGATGAAGATTTTAGAAGAAAGTTAAGTGAAAAGTTTTGGGATAATTAGAAGCTATACTAGTAGGTGAAAAAGGAAAGAGGTGGATGTAAGAAAGGAAAAGTTGATGTGAGAAGTGAGGAAGGGAAATTGCTGAACCAGGAGGAGGAAGTGAAAGGATGATGGAAAGAGTATTTTGAAGAACTGATGAATGTGGGAGAAGTGGAGGCAGCAGTTGTTACATGCATGGGTATGGAGGAGGGAAGGAAGAGGATATGAGTTCAGGGGCTTATACCAAAAAGGGCAGTAAGAACGACAATAATGAGGCTAAAGGTAGGTAAGGCTCCTGGAGGAGAAAGTGTAATAGAGTGGATGCATCTTATATGTAATTTAGCATGGAAAAAGAAGACTGTGCCTGAGGATTGGGTGAAAGTTATTATTGTTCCTTTATTCAAAGGAAAAGGTGCTAAGGCTGTATGCAGCAATTATAGGGGAATACGTCTGTTAAGTATACAAGGAAAAGTGTAGGCAAGAATATTAATCGACAGAGTGATGAAAGTGACTGAATGCAGAATAAGTGAAGAGCAAGGGGGTTTTAGAAAAGGTAGGGGATGTATAGATCAGATTTTTGTAATGAAGATGACCGAGGAAAAGTATACAGTGAAAGGTAAGAAGTTATAGGCAGCTTTTAAGGATCTGGAGAAGGCATAAGACAGAGTCAAGTGGAATCCTTTGCAGGATGTGTTAAGGATATATGGTATAGGGGGACAACTGTTGGATGGTATAAAAGCCTTCTATAGAGGAGCAAATGCGTGTGTAAGAGTGGATGGAGAACTGAGCGAAAGTTTTGGGATACATGTAGGTGAGACACAGGGCTGTGTGATGTCACTAAGGCTCTTCTTATACCTTTCTCCTACCTTCTTACCACCATCTGGGCTACCTCACCAACTGTAGTTTCCCTAATAAAGCACTGTTGTTGTTGTTCTTACTGTTGTTTGAAGTGTTTCCATATCTCTCCTGTGGTTCTATCTCCAAATATGGCTGAACCATAAAACCTTCTTGAACTTTTCTTTAATAAGCCTAGGTAAAGAGAAAAGTAAAATTTACTTTTCTGGTCCTACTGATGAGGAACTGGTCACCCTTCTTCCCCACACCCCTGAGATAAGCTTTCAGTCTTTAGAACCTTTACAATCTCTTAATAGGCTTATATTAACCAGTGACTTCAGTTTTATGCAGGAAGGAAATTAGCCTAAAAGTAGCCTTTTTCATCTATTTCAGTAAACTTCATGCCTTGCACCTAGTGTCTCGCTTAGATCCCATGGAACTTCACCAAATATTCCATCTTTACACCCCTGGGAACTTTATTCTATCCAGTGTAACACCAGTTCTTTGGTGAATATATTAAAATTGTTTGATACAGAGGTTTAACTAACAGGGATCCTGTGCTAGACTGTTACACAAACAATGAGCATTTCTCTTTTAGTGTATTTTGATCATCCCTCAATGGCCCAACCTGGGCCTTACACTTGACCAGTGGTGTGAGAAGGTTGCCTCTATCTAATCCTTTCTCTTTAAAGTTTCATTGAAGGAAATCAGGAAGGTGTTTGACATCCTTCTCCCATATTCATTAACCGGTACTTTAGTTTTTGACATGGTGGACACTTTCTGTGGTTCTGGGGGTTCCTTTTCAGGAGAATCAGTTGTCAGAGTTCTTCTAATTCATCATCAAAGGATCTTTACTTTGAGGTTAGTTTTAAATGAAGGATTTTTTCTATAACCCTCTTTCTTC
This sequence comes from Panulirus argus, assembly GCA_038088735.1. Lineage (NCBI taxonomy): Eukaryota > Metazoa > Arthropoda > Malacostraca > Decapoda > Palinuridae > Panulirus > Panulirus argus. The sequence goes on from JAYMFT010146549.1 coordinate 11,091, forward strand.
ATGTGGATATGCTTTCAATATATGCAGGGTAGGATGCAAAGGTGAGAAATGTAGTTTTGAAGATTGATAAAACCTTTTTGTCTCTGAAGCAGTGTCCCACAAGCAGTTTTTTTGTGGTTTTTCATCTTGCTTAGCCTTCTCTTCCTTTTTTTAAAAAATATTTTTTTTATCATCTATAACCATCTTAGACTGGCACCCAGGATCTATAAAATGTGTCAGTTTTGAGCAGTTGGTAGGAGGTGGATCCATTGATGGCAGACTGGTGGTGGTTGCTTATTGGCTGGGAGGAGAGCCTATTCTGATTAGCATTTTGCTGTGAGCACCACTAAGTCTTTTGCAGAGGGTGAGTTAGGCTGTTACCTCCTCACTTACTAAGAGGATGAACAAGCCAGAGCTGCTATATTACTAAGAGATGTTCTATCAATGTTTGTGGGTCACTGCTTCTGAGAAAAAGGGTTTTTCAACTTTTAAAACCTACTGTACATTTCTCTCCTCATCTGATTTGTTAGGTCTGAAAAACTAAGAGCTACTTTAGTTACAAAACCTGTAGGTACTACTTGCAAAATATAAACAAGCCAGTATGTAAAAATTCAACTCACCATCAACAGAAGGCTGATCAGTCATATAAAGAAGCCATTTCCCCTGTTCCTTATTGTTCTCCACCTGATGTGGCCACAAGACCTCTACCTGTAGCTCATTCACTCTCCATGGTCCGCGGTTATCGACCACATACTTGTGAGTCACTTCCATCCCAACTTCCTCCAGATGTTTGATTGCTGATTCCCCAACTACCTCACCACCATAGAATGCCTGTTCAGGTGTCACAGATCTGAAAAAAATATAGTTCATTTAATAAAAGAGACTTACAGAGAATAACAAGGAGACAGAAACAAGCTTCTCCATCTAAATAAATGTTTACTTTTAACATTTCCTGCAAGTCATCAGCTTTCTGCAACTGGATTCTTTCCCACCAATGAAGTTGTGACTGAGCAGCCTAAATTTTATGTTATGTGCTGCTAACAATATTTCTAACACTCCCTCCCTCTTTAACCAATCAACATATTTTTCTGCATGACCGACAAACAAACTAATGCACTGTCAGTGTTTAGTATATGGAGACCATTCAGAAGCATGTGGACACAAAGGACAATGAAGATACATCCCTCTAGAGCAGCCTCCAGTCTACATCAAAGAAGTGAAGACTGAGATGCCGCCAACTGGAGCCATACCCTTCAAGACTTTCCTGCTCCAAAATGGTTTAATGTATCCCTGCTCCTGAATGGAGTGCAGCCTTAAGCTGTCCTTGACCACTGTGCTATAACATGAATCACACCCAGATATCTTATTTATTTATTTATTATACTCGATCATCGTTTCCCACGTTAGCAAAGTAGCACCAGGAAACAGACACAGAAAGACCCATCCACTCAGATACATACATATATACATAAATGCACATACACATACATACATATACATATCAACATATATATATATATATATATATATATATATATATATTATCCCTGGAGATAGGGGAGAAAGAATACTTCCGAAGTATTCCCTGCATGTTGTACAAGGTGACTAAAAGGGGAGGGAGAAGGAGGCTGGAAGTCCTCCC